>CM041640.1:41286086-41395917 GCA_023333625.1 Bothriochloa decipiens | reverse complement strand
GGCGCCTGCGCTGGCGGGGTAGGGCGGCGGCGCGCGCGCGGGCGGGGCAGGGGCGGCGTCGGCGCGGGCTCGGGTGGGGGGCGGGGCCGGGCGACCAGATAGGGTTTGGTGGGCGTTTCCTTTTTTTTAAAAAAAATTTCTTTTGCCGACGGTGACGGCCGTCGGCAAAGACGCCTTTGCCGACGGTCATGACCGTCGGCATAGCGCGGCCACGTGGCGGCCGCACAGCCTGCCACGGCCACCGCCTTTGCCGACGACCGCGTGGCCAGGCCGTCGGCAAAGGAGCTTTGCCGAGGGCCACTCCTAAGCCCTCGGCAAAGAATTTTTTTTGGTTTTTCTTTCCAATTTTTTCCTGGTGCCTTCCTACACCAAATACAACCCAACTTCAAAAGTTGGGTAAATTTTGAGTTTTTTTGCTATATTTCATTATTTATTTTTGTTTCTTTAAATTTTTCCAGCAACTCCAAGTTTAAACTGTAGGTACATGAAATAATGGAATTTGTCGATTTTAAAAAGTATATTCATGATGTTCGGAGTATGTAGAGGCCGTATCCAGGGCCTCGCATCAAATTATGACCATGTTGGCGTCGTAACATGACGAGTTACGTGTATGAAAAGTGTTTTTTTATTATATAAAATCCAAACGAAGTCCGAAAATCATGAAACTTAACGAGGTGTCATGTTATCGCATGTGGAGGCTATGAAAAAAATAAAAAATGTTTGGAGCAAGTTACGACGCCTGACGTCTAAAACTCAGACATCTCACATGTGATCATACACATCATGTCTAAAACCAAAAGCTTGCAGCGGGGTCCTGTAACACGTCCTGGAAGGCCGTCTCTCTGGTATTGCTAGGGGAGTACCGGACGTCCCGTAAAGGACACTGCAGGCCCATGACAGCGACGTTAGAGGAGAGAGAGCAGGAAGGGAAGGAGGAGGGCGACGACGGCGGTGGAGGCCGACGGCGACGGTCATCGCTCGGGGCCGGAGCCGGCTTGCGGGAGCTCTGCTGCTCGCCGCTTGTGGCGGGGGCAGAGCTGGCCCACGGCACGCCGGGGCCGGGGCGGAGCTCCTTGTCCGCCGGCCACCACCGGCGCTCGCGAATCTGCCGCTCGCCCGTGCCGGCCGTGGTCGCCCGCGCCACCGCCGTGGAAGGAGGGAGCGCGAAGAGGAGCCACCCGCGTCCGGTGGAGAGAAGGAGAAGGAGAGGGCGCCCTTGCAGTTCGCGTCCGCCATGGATGGCTTCAAGCTCCGCGCTCCATGCTCCCCTCCCCAACCCGCACCTCGTGGCCGTGCTCGCCGGTGGAGCAGGGGCGGGGGAGGCCGCCGGTGGAGCAGAAGCGGACCGCGGCCGCCGGTGGAGCAGGGGCGGGCGGCGCCTTGGCCTGCGCGGCGGCGACCGGTGGAGCAGTGGTGGGGGAGGTGGTCGGTGGAGCAGGGGCAGGCCGCGGCCGCTGGTGGAGAAGGGGCGGGCAGCGCCTTAGCCTGTGCGGTGGCGGCCGGTGCGGCAGGGGCGGGCAAGCGAGCGCTGTCGGGCCGCGCGGGCAAGGTGAGAGAGAAGGTGAAGAGCCAGCGAATGGATAAGGAGGAGAAGGGGGAAAAAGAAAAAGAAAAAGAAAAAAATCTTGACACGTGGGTCCCATGATGGATAGAGGATGCTCTAAAGGATGGATAAGTGCGGAAGAATTAGTTATAGAGAAAAAAAATCTTGCTGACTAGGATGTATAGAGAAAAAAATAGAGAAACATGAGTACGAATAGTGTAAGCCTCCTTCCTCACCTAACATGGCTGCGTTGAAATTCGGTAGATCTCCGAATCCCATGCCTCCCAACTCCTTCGGGTACGTGTGTTTCCCACTTCTGCCAATGTATACGTTTGCTATCAGCCGCCCCTCCCCACCAGTAGTTGGCGATGGGGGTTTTCATCTTCTTGCACGTAGTCTTGGAGAGGAGAAAACAGCTCATGGAGTATGTGGGCACCGCCTGCGCCACTGACTTGATAAGAACCTCCTGGCCAGCTTGGCTTGCTCGCCGACCACTCCAGGTGCCGATCAGCTCCTTTATCCTGGCTGGCATGAATATATTCGTCATTCCATTCCATTTACGCTTGCATTCTGAAATTGGCTGTGATGGCCTTGGCCCATGGGCCGGAAACGGGAGGCCTCTCGACTCTCGATGCTGCAGCCAGCCGTCGTGTTTCCCCTTAATCCGCCTCGCCAGCAGTAAACCCACCGGCCGGCGGCCATGGAGACTCTGGCGGCGGCGCCTCGCCCTGCCAAGAGAAGGAAGCCGGAGGCGCCCAAGAGCCTCGAACAGGAGGGTGGAGCAATCATCCCGCCGCTGGTACCTGCGACGAGTGCGCCTGAATCCAGTACTCCTGGAGCCGGAGGAGACGAACCCTATATTGAAGATCCGCCGCCAGGAGCCGGCAGAGAAGAAGAAGATGGGGTTGACCGAATCAGCCTCCTCCCCGACGCCATTCTGGGTGAGGTCATCTCTCTCCTCCCCACCAAGGATGCCGCCCGCACCCAAATCCTCGCCAATCGGTGGCGCCATCTCTGGCGCTCTGCCCCTCTCAACCTCGACGGCCGTGACCTTCGCACCATCGATGTCGTCTCCCGCATCCTCTCCGCCCACCGGGGCTCCGGTCGCCGCTTTTGCTTCCCCGCACAGCACCTGCAGAACTACCCCGCCATTGTGGATGCTTGGCTCAGATCCCGCGCCCTCCACAACCTCCAAGAGATTGAGTGCTGCATCGACATATATGCCCATGTCCCGGATGTGTTGCAAGTAGAAGCACCACCTCTCCCAGTGTGTACCTTCCGGTTCTGGTCTAGCCTTTGCGTTGCCACTCTCAGCCAGTGCCGCCTCTCTGACGACGTCGCCCAGGCGCTTCAGTTCCCCAAGCTCAAGAAACTCGCACTTCAATGGGTCAGCATTTCGGGGGATTCCCTGCATAGCATCATTGCTGGTTCTCCTGTCCTCGAGTGCTTGCTGCTTAACAGAATCTTTGGCCTCCGCCGTGTCAGGATCAGCTCAGCTAGCCTTACAAGCATTGGGGTGGGTGCTAGTGCTGTGTATGAACCAACAGTGACATTCTTAGAAGAATTCATCATCGAGGATGCCCCTTGCCTTAAAAGGATTCTGTATCATCGACCACCACAATTGCCCATGCGACTGCAAGTGTCAGTTGTTTCAGCACCCAATCTAGAGACCTTGGGTTGGCTAAACTATTCTGATTACTCTTCCAGACTCACATTGGGCTCTACGATTATTGAGGTACTCTTGGTTTCCTACATATTGCCTACAGGTTCTGAGCTGCTTTTCTATGTGCAGGCTTTATTTTTTAAAAATATTGAATTTTATAAATGTGCTGACGCATTTTCATGCAGCCATGCTACATAAAGGAATTCCGGGTCATTAACCCGACAATGCCCGCATGTACTGTCAAGATTTTAGCAGTCAATATTTTTTATCTTAGATTGGATGTGATTATTGACTTAATGAGATGCTTCCCATGTTTGGAGAAGTTACATATCCAGGTAAACATACTAAACTAGTAAAATCATTGTATTCATATATTCTTTGGACCTGGTTTAATTCAATATTGTGTCAATTCTTCTTCAAATAGTTGTGTTTGCATACTGTTTTTTTTTCCTTTTCAGTCATACAAGGAGGGACACAAGAATTTATGGCGCCATAAACGTCATAATCTTATTAAATGCCTTGACACCAGTCTCAAGACAGTCGTGTTGAATAATTATCAAGGCATAAAGTCACAAGTTAACTTTGCCACATTCTTTGTACTGAACACAAAGATGCTGGAGTCAATGACATTTGGGTGTCAAAGGGACAGTGTGACTGATAGATTTCTTGCAGAGCAACACCAGCTGCTTCGGCTGGAGAAAAGGGCTTCAAGATCCGCTCAGTTTTATTTTACAACTAAAAGCCGCCGTGGGTTTTTGCATATCAATCATTTCCATGATTTGTCTGTTCGTGATCCCTTTGAATGTGTTGAAGCAGGGTCTGGTTCATGTCTATCCTTTTAGTAGTTGCTGCCTAACTCTGTACTCCTGTTTGTTGTTAAATCTGGTGACGTCTGTTCTTTTTTCCATTGTTGAAATAGGGGTTGCTAAATGAACTATGCGTATATTGTCAGATTTGTGTAATTGTGGCAGTCTGACAGAGCCACTGTTTGACTTACTAATCTATAGTCCACTAAATCTTCATGCAGAAGTTATTGGCAATGGTATTGTTTTTATAACAGACTTCGTTTCATTTAAGAGCAGCGTACTGACAGTAGCATGAAGGGCATCAATTTACAGTAATCAGTGCTTCCTTTACTGGGAGGGCATGAGCAGAGTGAGTGCAGGATATAGAAGGTTGGGGTGGGATACGGAGGCTACAGAAGAATTTGCTTATCTAGCTAAAGAATGAGCTGACATATTCAAAGCTCTGTCAATCTTGGAGACCTTGTTAGCTCTGTCAATCTCATAGACCTTGTTCTGGATGTCTCTTCTTTGAGTTGATTAAATCTTGTGTGAAAGGTTTTATTCTTCAGTCTGATGGTGAAGCTAAGTTGGCAGCATCGAAGAAATTCACCGATACTTGCATTGACTGTTTGATAGACGTTTTGCATCATGTAGGCTGACCAGAGTGGAAAATCTTGCTGCAAAGGCTACTACCGTTGCCTCAGCATGGATCTTTGCATACAACATGTTCACATCTGTTACTTTTCGTGTCCAATATCTATAAACTCTAACAAGAGCCAGTTGTTCTGGATAGATACTGAATCAGCCACACACACACTAGCTGAACTAGCTACACACACTAGCATGGATCTTTGCATACAATATGCTTACATCTTTAACTTTCAGTGACCAAATATCTCTAAGAAATGAATTAACTCTAACAAGAGCCAGTTGTTCTGGGTAGATACTGAATCAGCTACACGCACACACTAGCTGCCTGACCGAATTGAAGACTCAATCTTTCTGTCGTGCATAAGCTTCTTGGTTAAGGAAGTCTGTCATAATCCAGACAACGCTGGTCAGCTCGCCGCCACTGCTGAGCTTCTTGGCGTGGGACTCCCTGCTGCACCGATTAGCCGCGTACACCACGAAATCCATCCACACGTCAAGGAGCAACCTCAAGACGTCTTCGACGCCTTTCTCCTTCACTCTGCCAAACAGCTCTACCGCGACTCCATTGGCGTAGCAGAGACGAGGGACACTATGGCTGTACTTAGGCATCTCCTCATACACCTTGTTGGCAAGCTCATGCACATGGCTATCAGGGATAGTAGCAGGGCCATCCTGCAGGCAGAACATCTCCCTGAGCTTTGTACCGAGATCTCTGTTAGTAAGATGACGACCTCGTTGATGATTGTTGCACCTGTCGGATAGGTTCTCGCAGGTTCGCCGGTACACCATGCCCTGGGCAAGGCCAGGCAGCATGTTTGGGTGGTTCACGAGCAGGAACATCATGTAGTTGGACAGGGTCCTGATCGACTTCACCACCATCAGATCTCCTACTTCTATGCTGCTTCTTAATCTGGCGAGGAAGATGTCCGTGCCGACGTGCCAGATGATGACGCCTTCTTGGAACTCCACGCCGAGGCTCCTGTCTCGTTTGATGCGTTCGTACAATCTCTTGTCCTCCCTCTCAAGCGCCTCTTGTCCCCAGCTCTTCCTGATCACGCCCTGCGAGTTGAGCCCCGTCTCGGTCAGCCTCTGCACGTACCGGAACAGCCCCTGCCGCAGTTCGTCGGAGAGGTTAGCTATGGCGGAGTAATGCTTCCTGATCCACCAGTGCTCGAATCCCAGCACCATGGCGATTCTACCTGAAAGAGGCCTTTGAGCCCTTTTGCGACTGCTGCAGAAGTGCAGCATGTTATACTGTCCCATCTCGCCTGACCACCTCCTGACACTGACAGATCGTCGTCCCTGTATTGTCTTGACAAGCTGACGAAGCCGATCCCATCTTCCGGTGCACAGCGCCGTGTACCGGAGCCAGCTCCACCGTGTGGTGCACAGAAAGGCGTAGGTCCACGAGGAGCCCAGCGCGTTGAGCATCGACGCCATCTCCATGGCCAAGGCCCCGACCAGCAAGATGTAGGTGACGACCACGTCGACCACGTCGTCGTCATCCCCGCCGCTGAAACGGAACAGCAGGAACACGGCGGCGGCGATGGCGAAAGACGAGGCGAGGCGGAGGAGGTAGCCCGGCCAGGTGTGGATAACGGCGGCCTTGGTGTAGAGGACGTCGTAGAGCAGGGAGAGCTGCAGCTCTGCGAACGCCCACATGCCGCCGGCGTCCTGCGTCCTGAGCGCTCTGAGCATCTCCCGGGTGCTGTGATCGGGGTCTTTCTCCAGCCAGGAATCGACGGTGGCGCGCTTGGACATGTGGAACATGTGGTGCGCGTTCCGGAGGTAGGTCTCGTCCACGTTGACGGCGGCCGCGCCGGCGGCCTTGTTCGGCAGCACGCCGTGGTCCCAGTGGTGGACGTGGTGGTGCCTGGCGGACGGTTTCTTCGTCAATGACCTCCGGATGCTGCTCTTGTTGCCGCCCCTAATCGCCGCCACCTTCTCCGCGTACTTGCCGACGCCGACGGCCCACATGAGGAGAGCGGCGAGGGCGAGGAAGCCGTCGCCAGTGCCTCTAGGGAGATGTATGTAAAGGACGTAGGTGACCGCCAGGACCTTGACGACGAAGAGCTGGAGGTGGCGCAGCCAGAGCTGATTGTCGTGGAACGCGTAGGCGCCGATGCTGTCGGGGCCGCCGCGGTGGAGGAGGAGGAAGGGCGCCCAGAACGGCATGAGACGGTGCTCGCGCGGCGCGCTGCTCAGGGAGAGGAGCGCGATGGCGTAGATGCCGATCGTGTCGGCCAGGTGGTACGCCAGCCACAGAGGGACCCGGAGATGCATTGGGGCTCGGCGACGACGGATTCCGGCGAGGGGGAGGAGGAGGACGTGCATGCCGAGGCTTGATAGTAGCAGGATCTGGATGGCCCAACGGTTCCACACCTCCAGTGGCCTGAAAGCCATTTTTCCTTAAGCAAGGAAGAAAAACCTTGAAGGCCAGCAGCAGGTCTTGTACCATGTAGCTACCTCCATCATCTGTCACACACTCCGCATTAGCATTTGCGATTAATTGTTGATTGCTGGTGACTTGTAGGAGGCAATGTCCAACAATACAATAATTAAGTCGTCAACTAATACTATAGGTATGAACTTCTAAACGTCTGTGAATACAATAGTCATGAACTTTCGATGGCTTCAACATATCAATCAATCCAAGGTGCACCTGTGGCCAATTGATGGATACCTAAGTCAGCTTTCATTGCCAGAAATTGGAGAAGCTTCTTCAGGTTTATGTGATGGGGATACCAGTATGCCACAACAATTGGTTGTCCGGCTGGCATACCTAGCATACCGGCGTCTCTATCTATAATCAGGTTGTTTACTACTGTAAGATCTTGCGTAGGGGAATAGGTGTCTAGGACATCAATCCTTTTGAATATTATCTTAGCCGACAGGTGCTGTCTGTCATATTTCAATCCTTGTTTTTAGGACGCGTGAAGCTATTTTTTTCTCCTCTCACAAAAAATGGGATAGGAGAGAGCTAAAAATAGTAGCTTTCTTCAGCTTCATCTGACGCAAAGTAGGACCCACTAGACTAAAAGACTGGCTGAGCCTTGGGAGCACGAAGCACGCTGGGGACTTGGGAGAGAAGACCGCAGAGCAAGGCCCGCCGCCGCCGCGAGGGGTGTGGCCGCTGGAGCATGGCCCGCTGGCCGCGGTGAAGGGCGCCGCTGGCCGGAGAAGTTGTGGATGCTGTCGCAGCCGCAGGGGCGCATGCGGGACGGGGACGGGGCCAGGGTTGCCGCCGCCCGGAAGCCGTGCAGAGCAGGGCGCGTCCGCCATGGAGGGGGGTGCGACCGCCGCCGGTGAGCCATGGTGCGACCGCAACCCGGAATTGGGGGCGCGGCCTGCCAGGAAGCAGCGCAAGCCCGTCGTCGGGGATTGGGGACGCGGCCCGCCTGAGAGCCCTGGGGAGGGGCGCCGTGGGAGACTCGGGCGGCGCAGCCGCCAAGCCCGTCGTCAGGCACTCCCACAGCCGCCATGGAGGAGGGGCGCGACGGCTGCCGGGGCTCGGGGCGGGGTGCCGGCGAGGCCGCCAGCAAGGGCAGGGCGGAAGCGATCGTGCAGCCGCCGAGCTAGGCTCGGCTCGGGCGGCCGTCAAGACGACACTGTCACAGAACCGACCAATTTATTAGAGCACAAGCATGTAATTCGCCATTAAAGAGCAAACTTATATGATTGAGACCTAATAAACCCGGTAGTCATACTGAACTCTCGAAGGATTTTAAACTTTCCGGCATAGCCAAGATCATAATAAGTTTAGCCATCACCATTCACAGCATACATAGTTTGCGCATAGTTTTACACATCGGAGTACGAATAAAGTTATTACAAACCGAGTTCAAATTTGAAGATAATGGAAGCGATTTAGTTTAAATCCACACACACACTTAGTTCAAATACAGTGCCAGGTCTTTAGTCAATATCCAGCAAAAGCACAAGGTAGAGTAGAGCGACCATGCCGAAGGTCTAATCATCACCCAACGCGGGATAGAAGCAGTGCTGGCAATAGCCATAGTACATCTCACCATCTGCAGCAACATGGGAAATAAATCCCTGAGTACGAGAATGTACTCAGCTAGACTTATCCGTCATAAACTAAAAATAAATTGACTCCAAGGAGTATGCAAGGCTGGATAAGTAGGATAGCTGACTCATTAAGTTACGAAAAAGCTTGCATTAAAGGAATAATTTATTATAACCTTCTAGCATTGTATTTAGGCTAGATTAACCTTATCATGCTAGATTAGCACCTATACTAAACAAGCATGGTAATAATTATTCAACAAGAATAGTAACCAATTTTGGTTGAGTACCTTTCAACATCACGGCTCAACCATCTCATCGCTTTGTTCAAGTTATTACTACGATGCCGCTGCTCAAGTCAAGTGTTCACTGTCCAGGAACGATTGCGATTATAATTGATTACTAACCAGCTGGTGGGTATTCCTCACACAAACAACACTCACCCGCTAAAGTGAGCTACAGATCACCGAAAAATAGATTCAGAAAATCGCGGGATCAACAGGTACCATCGAATCCAGGAACCGCCCGGCTGCCTTATTCAGGGCGACCCTGACTTCGGACTTACTCTCCGTGTAACCCGTGGTTCCCCATCTTCTCCAATACGATGCGTACAACAGATCGGCTCCCGGCCCAAACCGAACCCCGGCTTCGCGGTCGGAACGACTTATCCTTCCAGCTAAATATGAGGCATGCGTTCAATATGACTTGAGGACGTACAACTGACGGGGTCCTAGTTTGACACATATGGGATAACCTCACCGAACCTCCAGTTCAGTCCCAACACTAATCCCACCCGGTCTCGATTTATTATCTCCACATGGTTATCCAAGATAACAATGTTATTCAACCATTCCGAGTCACCACCTATAACTCGCGGATGACAGGAAATCACCCAACTTCTACCGATCTAGTTAAAGCAAGGCTAAGTAGACAATCGCACTGAAACCTAACATGGTTGAAGTATATACAGTGGGCAAGGAATATAAATAATGCAGCAACGGTATAAAAACAACGTCTATAACTTAATGCATCAAACAAGTAAAGGACTCAAGTTAGATATTTTTGTAAACCACAGGGAGAATGCTCCGGGGCTTGCCTTTCAGGAAAGAGCTTGGCTAATGGTCGGGACACTCAGGAAGATCAACCTCGGGATCCTCTTCTGCTGCTATCTCCTGCACCAAGGCTTCCTGTTGGCCTTCCTTTCCTTGTACTCTGGACACTACCGTTTCGAGCTCTGACGATCCTGTATGATGCATGGTGCGTATGAATATCGCGAATACATAGTAATTACAAAGGTACATGCTGATGGTGAATGAATGCTCAGTTAAAGATAATGGACATGATTTTAAAACATGTATGATAAGCACATGTCATCTGCATTCTCTTCTACAATAAATCATATACAAGCATCACAATACATTTTACTTACACATTAAAAGGAATTATAAACGACAATGTTTTGTACACTACCCTATACTAAACCAAACCAATAACAGATTACACATATCACAAACATCAGAAAAAGTATTATTATACACATGAAATACTAACTTAAAGCATTATTAATAAACCTAAATAATAGAGGCAGAACTGTAACATGACCTTAGATTACTCAGAAAATCCTATAAAAATTATAGAAGCTTAAGCATGCTTAATATAGACTACCATCAAATTTTCAGATCAAAACAGTAAGTACTTTATCCTGCACAAAAATGGCAAGACAGCATAAATAAAAGGGCATAAAATACTTTGTACATAGAAAAATATCAAACAACAGATCTTAGAATATTCTTAGCTCTAGATTAGTATAAAAACATCCTCTAAAAAGTTTCATGCATAAATCACTTATATATTATTTATTATGAATTATTTATTATCTGTTTGAAATAGGCACCATAATTAAACAAGACAATATATATACGTGACATAGCCTTTCAACATTTTTCACAAATAGAGCATGACATAAGAAGACTAACAAACTTGAATTCCTATTTTTCTGAGCAACAGAGAATTACTTATGCATTTTCAAAGATAAAGGTATTTAATAGGGATAAATAAATCTATACAGAAAAGTATCACAAAAATCACATTTCATATTTTTCATGCTACTCATAAGAAAAATATTGCAATTTGAACCAACTCATTTGGACTAAAAATGAGTGAGTTATGCTTTTTCAAAGGTTTTATTCAAATCTGGGAAAACCATTTCTTTAAATCGAAAAGAAAATGATTTTACACCAAGAACCCTGGACTTTCCAGTAATTAATCGAGCCCTATAAAGAAACTCTCTTTGTCTGGCAGCTATGCACGAAGGCCCTTGACTTCGGTTGAATTCAAGGACGAAGTCCCTGCGAAAGAGGAAAACAGAGGGGTGGCTCGGCGTGCCGTCGCCGGCCGTTGCAGCGGTTCTCCGGCGAGGCTGAGTGGTGGGAAAGTATGAGGGGAACTACACGCATCGGCCGAGGGTCCTATTGTGGGCAGAGCACGGCCGTGGCGGCTCGGCCGCATGCATGGCAGAGCGGCGGCTCCGCGGCCGACGGCGAGGCCAAAATACGGCGAGGGACGACCCACATCGGCTCTATTAACTAAGGCTACAGCATCTACACGTCAAGGCACACCTAATGCTCGAGGCAGGGAAAGAAAATGACGGCCGAATTGACGTGGCCACGGTGGCGGCAGTCGCCGGCCGTGCGGAAAAAACGGCCCGACTAGGCTATTACCCTTGACGACGACGGCTGCGAGCAGGCTCAAGAGTGAGCACGCGTCGTGGCGACTCCGTGCACACAAGCTGGGGAGAGAATGTGCTGCTGGCGGGGCGAGGCGGTGGGCGAGCTGTCGGCGGCGACGATGGCGAGCTGCGCTGTAGAGAGGAAGAGAGCAGGGAGAGGAGAAAATGGAGTGGGGGAAAAAGGAGCAGTCCCGCGGCCAACTTAACGCGGTCGGAACGGCTATTGCCGCCTCGGACAGCCGGTGGCCGCTTGCCACGTGGAGCGCATGGACTAGGGGCGATGGGCGGTGGCCGGCCATTTCCCTGATGGCCAGGACGGACCGTCACTGAAAAACTATTCCCACGACTTCTAATACAACTTCTCTGCTCTATTGCTCCCAAACCAAGCCTAATTAGCCAAAACTCATATTGAAGGAAATGTATCTCTAGAAGAGTAGAACATTTCATCTATACAAAGTATGGTAAGATTCTACATAGATTTTGAAATACAAAATTTCAAATGAAAATGCCTTTAAAATTCCCTAAAATGGAAAAACAACCCCCAAACCTGCATTTTCCAATATTTTTGAACATTTTTCAAACATTTTCACGAAAAGTGATAATAACAACTTTTGTTCCTTATGAAATTCTCTACAAACTTTATTAAGGATGCACACACATGCAAACAGTCTAGCTACCACTTTTGAATAAGTCAAACAAAGTCACTTTCAAGGTTTACCTTGGTCAACCATGACATCGAAGCTTAATTAGCCAAAACCATTAACATAAACCTAGGTTCATTTGGTGCCCTAATCATGTCTTGGTTGCTTTAGTGGTCAACAAACATCAAACACTCATACCACTTATCCCATTCATGTGAAATGCAAGCACAATTTGAACAAACCAAGCATCACACATGAAACGACGATTAACCTTTCCATTAATTCCATGCATAATGATGCTTATGCTAAAGAATGCAAGTGATTATGCATGCTTAACACCAGGGGTGTTACAGACACCAAGCGGGAGCGGGTCGGCCGTGGCGCACGGCTCGCCTGGGCGCTGCTCGCCGCGGAGCACGACCGCAGAGGCGCGCGGGTCGCCGAGACGTGCGGCTGCCACGGCGCACGGCTCGCCGAGGAGACGCGCGGAGGGTGGGGTGGCGGCACGGCTACTGGGCCTCGCGGTCGCCGGTGGGGGCAGGCGCGGCTGTCGGGCATCGTGGTTGCCGGTACGGGTGGGCGGCTGGGCCCAGCTGCCTGGATCTTGCTCGTGCGGGCGGAGAAGAAACAGAGGGACTCATGACGTATATTGGAAAAAAATAAGGGTATTATTGTCATTTAATTGTTTTTGGTACCATGTGAAGCTATTTTGTCAAAGATGACAAAACACGATTCAACTTCACTGTAAAAGCTGCTTATGAAGCTGTTTTCTAAAAAAATAACTTCACTATTGAAGCTAAGCCACGCCAGATAGGCCCTTATTATTTTTCGTACTAGCTACCTCGTTATTTAATCAGTGCTCGGGGCGGCTCACTGGAAGAGTATTAGCATAAGCGGTGGAGCGCGTATTAGACGGTCGAGACTGGGGAATGAGAAGTTCTATTAAAACTGTGGAGTAAAGCTACCCAGTACAATAAGGAAGGTATGATTAGTGGAAGACTAACCAAGGGAACTTACCTAATTACAAGAACTACTAGGAGCCCAAACCAACATTACAAAGACAAGAGCCAAAAAAAAGAGTTACGAAGAATCGAGCTAATTCATAACTAAGGAGGTGTAAAAGAGCTGGGATTAAGCTTAATTAACTTAAGCTGAAGAAAAGCTCTTCCATGCTATCATTGGTGGATGGTGGCATCTTGTTATTAAAGACATAGGGATCACGCTTCTTCCATATGAACCATAAAACAATCATAAAAATCTACACATTCCTGACTCAGGCTCGGCCCATTATTAGGCACTAGTAGGGTTGCGCCCTGCTCTCCACGGTGCTGCTGCCACTAGCCTGCTCTGGCGTCGGTGGTCTCCTTCCGTTCCTCCATCCTTCTCCCCCTCCCGTTCCCCTCTCTCATTCCACCCCTAGCCCTCACCATCTGTGTGACACAACTGGCCATAACGGTCACCCCAAGTTTTAAATAGCGAACTATGGAAAATAGTGGCATGTTTTTTCAGAGGCTATAAAGCTGTAGTGGAGCTATGCCAGATACAAAAATCATGAACAACACCAGTAATTGATGCAAAAATCAAAGAAATTATGATGTTTGATGAACACAAATATGTCTTTAAGGTTCTACAACTCTAGATAACATCACCTAATACCAATATGACTTTACAACATGTTTCATGAAAGTTTAGTTGTCCAAAATACTAAATTAATAGCAGATGAAATATGAAATAGTGGTAAATAGTGGTAGATAGCTATAAATAGCAAGCGGAAATACAAATAGCTTAGAGGCAAGCCCGCTATTTAAAATAGGACGGTCACCACAGCCCCAATGTCATCGGTGCCGAAAATCCCCGTTCCCATCTCCTCCTTCCCTGCGCTCCTTCCTTCCTCAATTGATGTGCTCGGCGCAGACTCCTCCCCGCCAGCTTGTGGGAGGAGGGGCAGGGCCCGTGGAGGAGAATGGATCCATTGCCAGCGGGCCCTGGACAACCGGCGTGACCTATCTATGACCTCATCGATGGCCTAAAAGGCTGCCCCAAGCTCATGTGCTTTCCTGGTAACACGATGCAAATGTTGAGGAGCACAACGCAAGGCCACAACCGTTAACACCCACATCTCCACGCCACGGCAGGGAGGTTGCCTCTGCTTTTGGCGCCCCTAGCACGCCCACCCTCTCTCTGGTACTGGCACCATTCTACCTGGGCAAGGAGATCGTATGAAGAACCATTGATGGCAGGACATTGACCGCACACA
Source organism: Bothriochloa decipiens (assembly GCA_023333625.1). Taxonomy (NCBI): domain Eukaryota; kingdom Viridiplantae; phylum Streptophyta; class Magnoliopsida; order Poales; family Poaceae; genus Bothriochloa; species Bothriochloa decipiens. Next base: position 41,381,623 of record CM041640.1, on the reverse strand, counting down.
AAAACTCTGATGTTGGGCCATGGCGGAGCGGTGGCAGGCTGGCGGTGAAACGTAGTCCGTCACGCCTAGTGTTATGAATTAAGTTAATTAAGCTTCACCTAATCCGTCGAGGCACTAACGTGCCAGGATGTAAAAGAGCTGGGAACGATAGTGGCTAGCATGGACGTTGTTGACACCATTTTTTGGCACGTGTCAATAAAGATCAGGAGACTAAACTAAATCGGCAAGAGGTTGGTTTTTCTTCAGCATTGCTTCCGAGTTGCCGATGGGTGGTTGCCGATGAAGGGCATGTTGATCTCGTACATTGCCAATGAAGCCAAAGAGCTATTTTTGATAAGGTTGGCAGAGGACGAGTGGATTGTTACCGATGAGGCGGAAAGAGTTGTTGCCAATAAGAATGGCAGGAAGACTGGGAGGTTGTTGCCGATGCCAGGAATATATCGATGAGGAGATAACTTCATCACGATGGAAGCGGACAGAGGATCGGCATCATAGAGCTTATGATTTTCGTAGTATAGTTTGAGTCCAACTCCTATATGAGTTGTGTTTCTTTCCTTAGGAGGTAGAGTTCGTATAAGGAATTAGTTTATTTCTTCTATATTTGAGCTTTGCGTGTTAAATTAGGACTCTTCGAATAGTAGAGTATAAATATGTGCTGAAGGGCATTGTAATGGACATCCAAGCATCAATAAACAAATCAACTTTTTATCGCAATTTACTTCTACCAGTACTTTACTTTTCGACGAATTCATCAAGTATTTTCTTTTTGAACGAGTTCTTTCAAGAATCGACGGGCTGCATCAACTTGATCTCCGGCGACCTTGCAGGTTCCGCGTCTACCGAGCATGATTCAGGCTTTAACTTCCAGACGTATCGCTGTCGTCTCGTCTGATCTGTTCAACAGTTATCAAATACATTCTGAGCCTTGACGTCCGGGCGTATCGCTGTTGTCTCGTTCGATTTTTATTCAAATTATCATCCTTGTCGATTAACAGGTCAAATCGACTGGCACGCTTCGGATATCGAATTTGGGTATTAGCCTGGTGTATTTGCAGATAAGAATTTTGCATCAACACATCTTTTGGCACGCTTGGTGGGACCAAGTCAACAGATTTATCATGAAGAATCCTGCTGATATCAATCCAGAGAATATCATCGAGATATCAGAGTCAGATCTCAAGGAAGATCAGAAGCTTGCCATGGAAAAAGCCATAGAGGACTACAGGTAGCTTTGCTTGAAGTCTTTCAGCTTGAATAGGGGCAGATAAGTCATCTAGAAGCAAGATCTGCCGTTGCTTCGGTAGGTAACCTTTGATTTCAACCCTGGTAAATTACAAGAGATGGTTAATTCTGCATTGAATCAGGCTTTGATCAACCACTCCACTGTGCTGTCCAATACTGTTTACAATGCTGTTGTGCAAATATAAAGAGAAGGACAAGCACCAGGTTATGTTGGGCTGGCATATCATCAGCCGGGATCGGCATCTGTCAGTACTCCATCGGCAATTCCAGCCATTGAGAGTATGGAAGCTCCTGCTCCTCCAGCTTTATCAGAATTATCTAACATTGAAGCCACGCCGATAAGATCAGATTTAACGTCTCAGAAAGGCAGATCACTCAATTGGGTATAGATCTATCGGCATCGGCAATGTTAGGTCCTTCAGGTCAACACAGTTAGGCTGCTGCTAATTAGTGGGGATACGGGATGCCTCCAGGACCATCTACTGCCAATTCTGGATTGCCTCAAGTGCATGATGTAGCAGGAAAGAGTCCTATGGTATCAGCAACTTTGGTCCGACCAATGATCTAGGTATCACATTATTCTACTACACCTCCTACTATACAGCCATTGTCAATAGGATTCCACGCGCCTTCGTAGCAAACGTCTTATGCGAATCCATTGGCAAGTTCCCTACCAATGCAATAGAAGGTTTCTACTACAGAACAACCCATAGTGCCGTTTGTATCTCAATCTGGGTTACCTGCAAATCAAGGCAATTATGCTGGTTATCATCCAATCATACAAGAGCATCAATTGTCAGCGAGCTATCAGCCATCGGCAAGTCAGGTGCCGATGAGTTATAATCACAATTGGTCAGGGCAAGCATCAGCTCAGCAACATGCTACTCAGTTAAGCTACTAGGCGATGGGGACTCAGCAGTATCGTCCACAGGTAGCTTTCCAGGATCAAACATCAGCAAGACAGCCGATGAGCTTTGCTTTGCAGACTAGTGCTGTGAATATGCCGATTCCTCCAAACCAAGTACCACAAGGATACGTAGAAGCATATCAGCCAGCACCTCCAGCAGAGATTCAGCCAGTGCATCGACAAGATCAAGATGCGTTTTGGACCGATAAGATCGCGGAAGTGATGAAAGAGCAATTTGAGATTCAGCCCAAGATTAATACTTACTCTTATCGGACTCCGTACCCTCCAGCTTATGACTCAATTCCTTTCCCGAATCGGTACAAGGTGCCAGATTTCACTAAGTTTTCTGGGCAGGATGATACGTCGATGATGGAGCACATCAACCGATTCATCATCCAGTGTGGAGAAGCTGCTAACAGGGATGAGCTGAGGGTCCGTTTGTTCTCATCCTCTTTGTCTGGATCGGCATTCACGTGGTTTATCTCATTGCCATCGAACTCTTTTCTTACTTGGGCAAATCTAGAAAGATAATTCCATAAGTACTTCTTTGCTGGTGTCCATGAAAAGAAGCTTACCGATTTGATGAAATTGAGACAGCGAAGCGACGAATCGGTGGAGAGTTTTGTGCAAAGGGTACGAGACATGAAGAACAGGTGCTACAGCCTAGTGCTTGATGATCGCCAGTTAGCTGGTTTGGCTTTCTAGGGTCTGTTGCTGCATCTCAGGGACAAGTACGATTCTCAGGAGTTTGAAAGTCTTAGCCATATTGTGTTGAGGATCTCTGATCAAAGTGCTCGAGCTCCAGAACCTAGGAAGAGCTGGAATAAAAAGGTGTCCTTTGTGGAAGAAGTAGGGGAATCAGACTTAGATGAGGAACCAACTATCGACCTAGCTGAGTGGGTGAAGGGTAAGAAGCCAATATCTTGTCCTTTTGGTCAAAAAGAGCCAGAGAAATTCATGTTTGACATCACGAAGGCCGATAAGATATTCGATCTGTTGCTTCAAGAGGGCCAAATTAAGCTGTCACCCAATCATGTAATTCCATCGACAGAAGAGCTAAAAAAGATGAGGTACTGTAAATTTCATAATGCAACTTCGCACAGTACTAATGATTGCAAAGTATTCAGGCAACAGTTGCAATCGGCCATTGAATCTGGGAGGATCAAGTTCGATAACTCTAAAGCTCAGAGGCCGATGAAGATTGATCAACATCCTTTTCCTGCAAACATGGTGGATGCCGTAAGCAAGACCAAAGTGTTGACATCGGCAAGTGCTGAAAGGAGAGCATCGGTAGATCCTAGACATCAAGTAACTGCCGATAACTTGAAGGGGAAAGAAGTAGTAGAAGAAAGCAGCAGTTCAAGAAGACCTCCTAGGCTTGCTCCATATAGAGTTTCAGGTGATCGCTATCAGCAGCGGCAGGAGGAGTTGCGTCGGGAAGAGTGGCGTCGGCATGAAGATCATTGGAGATGCCCCTTCTTCATCTACTGCTGGGAAGAAGGCATTAAATTGCCTACGGTTGATAGCTGCCCTGAGTGCAATGGTTATGATCGAGCCGATCGGACAGAAAGAAGATCGTGCTATGGTAATCGGAGCAAATACATCGATAAGCCGATCAGAGAGAGGGCATCGGTACATGATCGGCTGGGGGGCAGAACTAGTGTACATGAAAGGCTGGGCAGGCATGACAACTGCTTGTCGATGAACCGAGAGGAGCTCGAGGAAATGGCCAATGCAAGAGTTCCTGATGAGGTGATTCTTTGCAAAAACTACAATATAAACTGCCCAGGTTCAGGTACAAAACTGTATCAGCCCGTTTGGAAGATGAAGCTTCCTCAATGGTGCCCTGAAGGTCTGACAAAAACTCAGAAGAGGAAGATGCAACGGGAGCGCAAAGAAGAAAACCCCCGTGGGGCAAAATCTCAAGTGTGGCAGTCGAAGCGTAAAGATGAAAGTCCATCGACAGATATCAACATGGTTTTCATGTTGCCGATGGAATTTCGGGCACTTGCCGATGAGGATGAAGAGAGAGTTCTTTCAGAACAAGTGGCTCAGCTGATTTTTGATCCGATGATGGCTGTCTTTGAGAAGCCTACCGACGATGAGAGATAGCATCTCAAAGCTTTATTTGTCAAGGGCAGAGTTGATGGGCAGCCAGTGTCAAAAATACTCATAGATGAAGGGGCTACGATTAACATAATGCCATATGCCGTGTTTCGGAGGCTCGGAAAAGGAGATCAAGATCTAGCCAAGACGGACATGAAGCTCAAGGACTTTGAAGGGAACATATCATCGGTCAAGGGAGCGCTATGCACTGAGTTGACCATCGGTAGCAAAATATTACCGACCACGTTCTTTGTCATTGGTGGTAAAGGTGCTTACAATTTACTATTAGGAAGGGATTGGATTCATGCCAATTGCTGCGTTCCTTCTACAATGCACCAATGCCTCGTGCAGTGGGTTGAAGATAAAGTTGAGGTGGTTCCTGGTGATTCATCTTATATAATTGCATTAGCAGAATCAGAAACTTACGAGCGGTCCAAGTGCATATCGGGAGAGGCATGGGATTCGGAGTTCCTCAGGATTGCCGATTATGAGCTGCCACCGATCCAAGCAGTCAGTTCTGAAGACGAGTTGTAAATGAATAGGTTTGCTGATGATGGAAAACTGGGCCATAGGTTTACATCGGCAGATGATTTAGTTGAAGTAGATATCGGTAATGGTGATAGACCAAGGCCAACTTTTGTTAGTGCTAAGTTAGATCTCCAAAGCAGAGAACAATTGATTGCTTTATTAAAAGAATATAAGGATTATTTTGCTTGGGATTATACAAAGATGCCTGGGTTAGATCGATCTATCATTGAACATCGGCTACCTATCAAGCAAGGATATCGGCCGCATCAACAGCCCGCACGCCGATGCAATCCTAAAGTGCTGCCTGATATTAAGGCCGAAATAACAAGGTTAATTGAAGCAAAGTTCATCTGACAATGCTGATATGCTGAATGGATTTCTAATGTGGTTCCTGTCTATAAGAAGAATGGAAAACTTTGTGTCTGTATTGATTTCAGGAATCTTAACAAAGCTACACTGATGGATGGCTACCCGATGCCTGTTGCCGATTTATTAATTGATGCTGCTGCTGGACATCGGATTATCAGCTTCATGGATGGGAACGCCGGATATAATCAAATCTTTATGGCCGAAGAAGATATCTCCAAGACTGCCTTCAGATGTCCAGGTCATGTGGGGTTATTTGAATGTGTAGTCATGACTTTTGGTTTAAAGAATGCCGGTGCTACTTATCAGAGAGCAATGAATTATATTTTTCATGAGTACATCGGCACATTGGTTGAAATTTATATAGATGATGTGGTGGCTAAGTCTGGAGACTTCAAAAATCATCTAGTTGACTTGCAGAAGATATTGGAGTGCACAAGGAAACATGGGTTGAAAATGAATCCTAACAAGTGTGCATTTAGTGTATCGGCAGGACAATTCTTAGGCTTTATGGTGCATCAGAGGGGTATTGAAATTAGCAGGAAATCCATTGATGCCATCAATAAAGTGATTGCTCCTATCGATAAGACTGAACTATAGTCTCTGATCAACAAGATTAATTTTATTCGAAGATTCATATCTAATTTATCAGGAAGAATCAAAGCTTTCAGTCCATTATTGAAGCTGAAGGCCGATCAGGAATTAGTGTGGGGAGAAGAACAGCAGTTGGCTTTAGAAGAAATTAAGATGTATTTGATGAATCCTCCAGTGCTAGTTCCACCCCAACACAGGGAGCCCTTCAGGTTGTATCTAACGGGTGATGATGAAGTCATTGGGTCAGCTCTAATCCAAGAGTTTGAAGGGAAAGAACGTGTAATCTATTACCTGAGCAGAAGGTTGGTAGATGTTGAGACCAGGTATTCGGCCATTGAAAAGTTATGTTTATGCTTATATTTCTCCTATGTTAAATTAAGGCATTATCTGTTAATGGCCGAATGCACTGTTATATGCAAAGACGATGTGGTCAAATATATGCTGTCAATGCCAATTCTAAATGGAAGAATCGGCAAATGGATTCTAGCATTGTCGGAATTTGATCTGCGCTATGAATCAGCTAAAGCAATCAAGGGGCAAGTGATGGCCGATTTTGTTACTCAGCACTGTGGTGCGGTGAGTTTTGTGAAGATTGCTCCGTGGACACTCTTCTTTGATGGCTCTACGTGTGGGGAAGGAGCAGGCATCGGCATTGTGTTGATATCACCTCAGGGGAAGACATATGAATTCTCATTTCCGATTGCTACCACATCGACAAACAATCAGGCTGAGTATCAGGCTATGTTGAGAGGTTTGGAGCTACTCAGGGAAGTCCGTGTCGATGTTGTTGAAATCTTCAGTGATTCGATGCTGATCATTAATCAATTAGCTGGGGCATATGAATGTCGAAGTAAGGTTTTAATCTCGTATTATGAGAGATGTCGATAATTATTAAAGGAGTTCGGAGATTTCCGTCTTAAGCATATCTACAGATTGCATAATGAAAAAGCCAATCGGTTAGCACAGCATGCCTCGGGGTATCAGCCAATCCATGAAGTGTTGACATCAGCAACTGATGCCGATGACTGGAGGAAGGAGATTGCCGATTACCTGAAGGATCCATCTAGGTAAGTCGAGAGGCAGATAAGGTTTCAAGCTACTAAGTATGTGCTCCTTGAAGATGAGTTATATTATCGGACGATGGATAGAGTTTTTCTCAGGTGTCTTGGCAAAGAAGAATCAAAGAGTTTAATGGGCGAAATCCATGAAGGAGTATGCCGGGCGCATCAATCGGCTTTCAAGATGAAGTGGATGATAAGGCGGAACGAATATTACTGGCCGATGATACTCGAAGATTGTTTCAAGTATTTTAGAGGGTGTCAGGAGTGTCAGAAATTTGGCAACATTCAAAGAGCACCTGCATCGGCAATGAATCCTATCATTAAACCGTGGCCATTTCGAGGATGGGCTATTGATCTTATCGGTCAGATATATCCACCATCAAGCAAGGGGCATAAATTCATACTTGTCGCTACTGATTACTTTACAAAGTGGGTCGAAGCAATTCCTCTGAAGAATGTGACATCGACAAACATGATTGATTTTGTAAAGGAGCATATTGTGTATCGGTTTGGTATTCCTCAGATTATTACGACCGATCAGGGAACCATGTTCATATCAGGAGAGTTTGATGGATTTGCCGATGAGATGGGGATCAAGGTCTTGAATTCCTCGCCTTATTATGCTCAAGCCAATGGTCAGGCCAAAGCCTCTAACAAAGGGATTATTAAACTCATTAAGCGTAGGATTAAGGAAAATCCCAGAAAGTGGCACACGGTTCTGAACGAAGTTGTATGGTCGTATCGGATGGCATGCCATGGTGCTACTAAAGTATCGCCTTATCAGTTGGTATATGGACATGATGCAGTTTTGCCTTAGGAGATCAAGACTGGTTCGAGGCGGATATTTCATCAAGATCAGCTGTTGGCTGATGATTACAGTACACTCATGAAAGATGAGTTGGAAGATCTGGCGAGTCATCGGCTGAAGACTTTAGTTAGCATTGAAGAGAATAAGAAAAGAGTTGCTAGGTGGTATGACAAGAAGGTAAAGGTGAAGGAATTTGTTAATGGCGATCTAGTCTGGAAACTGATTTTACCGATTGGGACTAAGAGCGCAAACTTCGGCAAGTGGTCTCCTAATTGGGAGGGTCCTTATCGCGTCAATCGTCCGTTCCTAGTAATGCCTATATCCTAGAAACTCTTGAAGGAGAAGTATTTCCAAGAGCGTTGAACGGTAAATATCTGAAGAAATATTATCCTAGTATTTGGGTAGATGCTTGAAGGAACAGGTGCATTTACTGATTCAATGAGAACGTATCGGCATTACATGAATATGAAGTTCTACAATTACCGATGCATTGCGTTGCCGATAGAAAGATGGTTTACAAGTTCAACAATGAACGGATGGTTGATATCGCACGCAGGCGAATTTGGTCGGCTTCCTCCAGTATCTTTGCGTCTTCATCGGCATTACCTTCAACTGACTTGATTTTCTTCTTAAGCACCAGCGTCTTGAGGGCTTGATTGTCCCTTTCTTGCTGGAGAGTTTTGATAGCTTCAGGCATTTGAGCTTTCTCCTGATTCGCTGCATTCAGAGCTTCTTCAACTTTCCTCAGTTCCGTTAGCAAGGCTTCTCTCTTTGCCGACAGTTGAGCGATCGACTCTTCCAGATCTGCACGAGAGGCTTCTAGTTTACCAATGTCCTTGTGTTTCTCATCGGCAGATTGCTTATGTTTCATCATATCATCCTGGAGCTGTGCCTGCATGGATCCATCGGTAATTTGCTGGGCCGCCTTCTGGTATTACAGCTGTCGGCTCTCCAGATGTGTAGCTTGGAAGAGTACTTCCTCGACATCGGCAGGAATCTGGCCTCGAATTGTTTTGGAGGCTACTCTTGTAGAATCAGAGTCCTGGATTAGCGAGGAGGTTTCTTGTTGCAGCAGGGATAGTAGCGTCTCCAGCCTTGACTTGGTTTCAGATGATAGAGCTTCAAGGGCTGGAGTGGAGCTTTCTTCAGGCTCTTCATCATCGGGAATAACCCCACTGATAGAAAAGGAGAATAGGCTGTCGGGGGAATCTTGCTCCTAAAAGAGAAAAGGGACGTCAGCAGAAGAATCTAAGTGTTGAAGATTAACTAAGGGAGCTAACTTATTTGTTTCAAAGCAACCTCTTGCCTCTGGCTAGAAGAAGCAACTTCAAGAGTAATTGCCGATGGCATCTCCAGTGTTGGCATCTCGATTGGCTGTTGCTGCAACACCAGTGCCGATGAAGACTCTTGTACAGGAACAACTGCCGGTTGAAGAACAGTTGCCGATAGAGAAGCCTACGCAGGAGCATCGGGCGATATCTGGCGAGGCGAGGATGCCGATGATGCGATTGGAGCTGGTGAAAGCCTCGACCGTTTTGATTGAGACTCGTCCTCCGATGAAGCCTTACACTTGTGCTGTAAAATGTCGGCATTGGATGGCTGGGGGCATCGGCAATGGATGGTTGAAGTGTCTGCGCACTCGGGGCAGTTGCCGATGCGACTACTTGATGCTGTGAGAGAAGCAGATGAGTAAAAGTGCCAATACGATGGTCAGAGTTTAATTTGAGGGGTACCTCTGGAGAATCATCAAGGATGACGAAGCGTGGCGATGAAGGTGCAGCAGGTGGAGATGAAGGGCGAGTTGCCGATGAGGGTTCATCAAATGTAGAACTTGCACCCTGAAATATGAGATCAGTATATCACAGCAATCAGCACATAGGAGAAAAGAAGACAGTTACTTGGAATATCCATGCTGAGGATGCGGCCATATCCGATGGAGCAGCCATACTTCTGGTCAATTTTGATTTGAAGGAGCTCTTCTTGAAACGACCGCGGCACATCAGAGCATCTAATGAGGGAGCTCTGTAGTCGATTGTGGATATTGGAGATATCGGCTGTAGCCTTATAACTTTGCCACTCTTGCTCAATGTTGGAATCGGATCATCAACTTGTTGAAAAGGAGTTAGTTGCCGATAGACTAAAAAAGAGAATTGGGAGAAGTGCAGATGGTCAAACTTACTGCATCGGCAGGTATGGCATGATCAGGATCGATGAGATTCCAATAGAAGTGAGGAGATACGAAGAATAGTTGCTCTTTCCATTCTTGCCACCATAATTTGAAAGATTCAGTGACGAAGGAAGCCGGTACCCAATCGGTCAGGTCAACATTAGAGGTATCGGCATCAGGAGGAAGAGTTACTATCTTGCACCAATCCATGCTGCTAGTGATAATTTCTCTTGGTTTAATCACATCGACAAAGCAGAGGTTGATGGGCAGTTGTCCAAAAGCTAATTGTCTGGCTACTGCCGATGGATAATAGAACTCGTTTGTGGGATTGATGTTCTTCCCACTTCCAAATATGTTGACCAGGATAGTGCGAGGGGTGATTATTGCACTAAGAATATCGGCATCTTTATTCAAGGCTTCATCGGTAAAGTTGAAGAAAAGAGGGAATCTTGCTTCTTCATCGACATAAGGGACCCAGGCCCGAAGCTCAGAAGGGATGCCTATGTAGAGTCTGTGGAAGAGATTACCGATCTGAGCTTTGTTTGCTTTTGCCCCTGGTAATACTGCCAGTGCTTCTCCAAAGTTGAGAGGGGGGGCGTGTTGCCGATTCTTCTTCCTCGAGTTGATAGTCTTTAGGAAGATTTCGAGGAAACCGCTGGGTGAACAGATCAATGTGAAAATACTTATGCATATGCTCATTCAGCCACATATTGATGAACCACCAAGGACCTCCCAGATTGCTGATGGACTTGTCTTGCAGCAGCCTTTGTGACACTTGGTAAGGAAGATGGTAAACTGAGCCAAGGAGATATCGGCCAAGTGGGAGTCTGACACCGTTAGCCAACATCTCTGCTGCAGGAAGGTGCATATTGGTTGGTCCAACTGTTCTGCCATAAAAGATGAATTTCTCAAGCCACATGTTCAAAAAAGCTGAGTGCTCCCTATGATTAACAGATCCGGATTTCTGATACTCGCTGATATATCCGGTCCAACCGCCGATGTTCCTAGTGGTCAGCCGATGCTTAGGCTTCCTCTGAAATAGAGTGTTGTCATCGGCAGTTGAGACATCCAGGCCAGTGAGCATGACTACATCAGCAAGAGTGGGGGAGGCTAGTCCATGTTTGAAGATGAAGGCATTCATGGTATCAGACCAAAAATAGGAGGCAGCAATTAGCAGTGACTCGTTCCTCTCCATGTCGGCAATGGACAATTTGATGCACTGGTCTAGTTTTTGTTCTGCCCAGTACAGCTCCATCGGCCTAGCAACCCTTAGATACCAATTTTTCCATCCCTTAGTGGTTTTCGGCCAAGATCAAAAAGTGTCAGTCCAAAGACCCAAATCAAAGTTCTGAGCTCTAAAGGGAATTCGATTGGTTTCCGCATTTATAATATCAGTTGGGTCTGGATTCCCCATTGGGCCTAGGCAGATGAATTGGTTTTGATGCATAGGGATGAGAAGTTTATTGCGAAGTTCCTGAGATTAAAAATTGAAATGAGGAGGAGTCATGAACTCTGCGGAAGAGAGGAAGAGTTAAAAGACGGATAAAGAAGAAGATTAACCTCGGGGACGTCGAAGGGGATAGCCATGGCCGCGGATGAAGATGGAGAGAACGAAGAATGCTAATGGAGGCTAAGAATCGCCGCTAAGAGTGGCGCCGATTAAGTTCGTCGGAGGATCGCCTGCTGATGTCGCCGCTGGAGAGAGAAAAGCTAGGGTTGAATCGCAGATGAAAGATGGGCCGCGGCGGAGGAGGCATTATATGGGCCCGTTGGTACAGGATTTTCACTACAGCGCGCGCAAACTTCGGGGAGAAGTTCAGGCGGCTTGGGTAATCATGACCTGGAGGAAATTTCGGTGCATAAAGTATTTTATACGCCAAAATTGGGGGCATGTGTTGACACCATTTTTTGGCACATGTCAATAAAGATCAGGAGACTAAACTAAATCGGCAAGAGGTTGGTTTTTCTTCAGCATTGCTTCTGAGTTGCCGATGAAGGGCATGTTGATCTCGTACATTGCCAATGAAGCCAAAGAGCTGTTTTCGATAATGTTGGCAGAGGACGAGAGGATTGTTACCGATGAGGCGGAACGAGCTGTTGCCGATAAGAATGGCAGGAAGACTGGGAGGTTGTTGCCGATGTCAGGAATATACCGATGAGGAGATAACTTCATCACGATGGAAGCAGATAGAGGATCGGCATCATAGAGCTTATGATTTTTGTAGTATATTTTGAGTCCAACTCCTATATGAGTTGTGTTTCTTTCCTTAGGAAGTAGAGTTCGTATAAGGAATTAGTTTATTTCTTCTATATTTGAGCTTTGCGTGTTAAATTAGGACTCTTCAAATAGTAGAGTATAAATATGTGCCGAAGGGCATTGTAATGGACATCCAAGCATCAATAAACAAATCTACTTTTTATCGCAATTTACTTCTACCAGTACTTTACTTTTTGACGAATTCGTCAAGTATTTTCTTTTTTAACGAGTTCTTTCAAGAATCGACGGGCCGCATCAACTTGACCTCCGGCGACCTTGCAGGTTCCGCGTCTACCGAGCACGATTCAGGCTTTGACTTCCAGGCATATCGCTGTCGTCTCGTCTGATCTGTTCAACAGTTATCGAATACATTCTGAGCCTTGACGTCCGGGCGTATCGCTGTCGTCTCGTTCGGTTTTTATTCAAATTATCATCCTTGTCGATTAACAGGTCAAATCGACTAGCACGCTTCGGATATCGAATTTGGGTATTAGCCCGGTGTGTTTGCAGATAAGAATTTTGCATCAACAGACGTCATCAACAGCACTACATCCCTTCAGATGGACTCCACAAATAGTAGATTCAAGAGTTTCAGCGAGCGAGTCATGAAGGAGAGGCAGCCGCCGCTTCTAGAGCACCCCGAAGATGATTTGACCACTGATAGACGTCCATCGCCCACGCTCCCCAAGAGGAGCAGGAGGATAGCGGCATAGAGCCTGTCCCATATCCTAGTGGTGAAGCGAGGCCAACACCTTGTCTTGAAGTGGAACTTAATCTACATCGGTGGCCCGGAGGCGCTTCGTGAGTGGCTCCTAGGGGAAGGCGATGAGGGTGCATGCAAGCGGCAGTGCCACCGCTCGGCTGTGTGGGCATAGGCAGTGGCGGATCTAGGATTTTGCCATAGGGTATGCCGCTCAAAATTCTCATATGCAACTAGACAAAGCCTATTTAGCAATTCGATATACACAATAAAAGTTATCTCATGATTCAATATACAGATACAAATAATTCTTAAATCTAACAACATATATTACGAAAGTACATACTCCCTCCGTTCCATTGAAAGCGTCGTTTGAAAAACGTGCCCCCCCTCACAAACACGTTTCCCGGGCAACATTTTCAATCGGACGGAGGGAGTAATCTTTAATTCCTAATATTTGACTACTAATATAACGTAAACCTATTTGATTTTACATATACAACAATAGTGAGTATATAATCAATGCTATGTCAACGCGGTAAATTTAATTTAGAGAATATAAATGATAGTAACTCTAACACGCTCTTTGTGCCTAGAAGTAGTACCGTACTGCTTTAGTGGCTAGAAATCCTAGAACGCTGCCTGCCTGGCCTCTTAATTTAGCAAATAAAATGAGTGGTTACATGAACTTGCATGAGCCTAGGGTATGCAGCACCATACCCGTGCCACCCACTGGCTCCGCCAGTGGGCATAGGCCTCATATGCGGCGACTCTTTTCGGGTTGATCAGTTCCCAATGCAACACCATAAATTTCAGAAGAACTAGGGTCAATGCGTCAACATATGTCAATGAAACACTGCCCACCATCAAGGTTCAGGCAGACTAGTTCATCTTCGTGAGTTGGCCGAGGTTCAATAGTTCGGCAAGGCCACGGTGTTAAGTATAAGAGTGTTAAACTTTTCGTGTAATATCCTTTAGTGAGAGTGTGTGGCCGGTAACGACGTCCTATACATAACTATTTGTTCCTTCTCTATGTAAAATTGTTGTGACCCCTAGGGCGCCGAGGTGTGTTGTGCCTTTTCTCTGTCTTAATATAAAGAGGTGCACACCCTTTGTGTGATAATGAAACAAAATTTAAAAAGAAATCTCTAGGAAAGAACAAAGAAATGAAGATTGCCTTTGCTTAGCAATCATCTAGAACATGCTCCTGTGTACTGTCCAGTATAAACCAAGTCCACTATAAACCAAGAATGAACCACAGGGTAATTCGTTTTGTGTTAATGTCAACGATCTCGAATCCTCCGTTGATAATCTATTATGAAATTATAATAAGCAGCATACGTGTCACATTGACCGAGCACAAGTCGATTGCTTAGCCACCAAGTCGAGTTGGAGGAATTCACAGGTAATTACAATCTCGTATTGTACGTTGGATCCATTTCATTGCCATCAGCTTCAAAGTAAATGGTCCATCACGACAAGACAATAGCAGCTACTATGGCGAGCCTCCTAAACAAGTTTGTAGACGCTGAGCAGTGGGACGCCGAGGACATCGCCGGGAAACTGGGCATGGTCTTGCACGCCGCCTTCCTCTTTGCCGGCTTCCAGCCCTACGGCGCGCAGCCACGGTCGGGACACCTCCTGAAGATGCAATCACGCAAGAAGGGAGGCTCGCTGTGCCTCTCCCGACTGTACACCGCGCCGGAACTCGCGCACCGCGACGGCGCGGACGCTGCCGTGCTGATGCTGTGTGTGCAGGGGAGCGACGTCGCGCTCCTCATGTTCCTCACCAGTACCACCGACGGCGACGACGACACGCCGGAGAACGCGTACATGGAGCGGCTGGATCTCGGCACCGTGAGGCCGCTCCTCTCCCGCAGCCTCGGCGGCGTGGAGCCCTGGGCGTCGCGGATCTGCAAGTCGCTTGCAGACGGCGTGTGCTGGGGCCTCCTCGACGAGCTGTGCCGCAGGAACGGACTGCCCCTGAGCGGCTTCGAGTCCCTGCCCGACGACCTCAAGGGAGCCGTATTGGAGAAGGTGACCGACGGCAAGGACCTCGCGAGGGTCGAGTGCGTTAGCTCCAAGCTGAGGCTGCTTGTGGCGGAGCGCGACCACGAGCTGTGGAAGGCCTTGTACAAGGCCCTGCCTGCGCGCCAGCGCCGGGGCAGGTGGCGTTTGTGGTGGTTCTTCTTCCCGGACACCGAGAGCTCTAGCTCCGACGAGGAACAGGAGACTCTCTGTCTGGGATCGAGCTGCTGGAAGGACATGTACGTGCAGGCCAGGCGGCGTTCCCGTCCTTTGTTGTTCAGGCGCTCATGGTACTTCGACGACTCCTTTGATCCCATCCGAATGATTCGTCGGAGGGACCTGTCGTCATGGCCCCTTGAGTACTGGTTGTTCCAACATCCGCCGGAGGAAGATGAAGAGGAGAAGGTTCCTCCAAGGGTCGACAGAAGCGGCGGCGGCCACCGGAAGCTGGCACGGAACGACTACAAGAAGAAGTGGCATGGTGGCGGCGCAATCCACCCACCGTCGTCTCGCTATCGATGGAAGCATCGCTAGCTCATCATGCGCTGCTCATATGCCTGCAACTGAAATCCTGCATACCAATGCGTTTGGTTTATTTGTTTCGAGATTTTGATCGTGGAACGAATGGAATGGACTGGTCAGATTGTAATGATGCACATCTGAACAGTTAATTTGGAATTCAGTGTTGACTTTTAGTCAGTGTCTTGATCTCATGGTAATTCTGCTTGATTTAAGATTGTAAGACTGACGGACGTCGTATTGTTGATTGTTATCCACAATCGGAGTCGCTCGGACGCGTTGCAAGTTGTGATTTGGGTCACTATCACCGTTCTGTTCTTGTTCTGGTCGAGAGTTTCGTGAATGGTGGATGCTGACAACCTCGATGACCGGCTGTCGTGGTGTCCTATGCTGACAAAATGGTGGGTGCATTTTGTCGGGCTCGTGCTCGTCCGATGAGCGAGTGGCATCTCAGGCGCTAGCCACCAGCACAGCGGCATTGCCCCGCGCGGGCAAACCGAGCGCGGCCACCTCCGCGCACCACAAGCGCGGGCGCCGCCCACAGCCACAGGCGAGGCTGTGCGACCCGAGCACGCCATGACACGGGATGTATCTCCTCGGAGCATCGTGAAGGTGCCAGTCTCCATCCTTCGCCTGCAGCGTCGCCTCTGCCCTCCGCCTGCTGCGCGGAGGCGGCATGAGTGCGGGAGGAACTGACCGCTGCGGCATTGGATGAGCGCAGCAGCATAAGCAGGTGGGCAGCGAATGGAGGAGTGTGGCACCGCCGCCGTCACATGGAGGACGCACAGCAGCTGTTTGAAAATATGACTCCAAGGCAAGCTGCTCACTGAACACATGCGTTGCTTGCTACTTTGGATGTGCTGCACTGCTGCCATGTCTTGACAGACGGCCAGCAACGGCAGCACACTCCTAGCCCCCTCCCTACCTTCCCTGTGCTGCCAATCGACCGGCTAAAGGAGGTGATGGTAGAGGGCCATGGTTTTGGTAGGATAGGATGTCGGGGTTCACCATCTAGCCGCAAGTCAGCAAGTGGCTTAGCTGCGCATCTTGCTGGACTTTCTCATCAGTTACTCTGTGCAATCCAAGGTTCTCAACTAATCCCCGTGCTTTGGTTTCATTTTGCAGGCAAAAGGGTTGATGGCCAATCTGACTAAATTAAGCATTCAATGCGGACGTGGTGTGTATGTCAGGAAAAGCCACATGCAAGCTACATATCTGTAGGTGAAGTTGTTACTCTCAAATGTTCTTCATGCTTAGTGTGATCTTTTTTCCACCGAAAGGATTAGTAGTATCATTGTTGCATTGCTTAATCTAATGACAGCGTGCTAATTCCAAGTAACTGTCTTCAACTAGTATGATTAATATGACAACTTATCTTTGTTAGTACTACCCAGTATATACTTGTATGGAGCTTTATAAAGTTTCTGTGTTTAACTTCGTTATTTCAAGGAGGAGCACTGGAAAGCCTATTATTGAAGTACAGCAGTAGTAATTTTACTAGTGATTTGCAGGACCTTGACTTTTCTCATGTGCTTCTTAGCCTCACGCCGCATGTGAAATTGCCATTCTCTTGTTAATATTTTCTGAAATGGAATGATGCAACTGTGACTGGTAGTTTACATGATACTATGCTCAATCAGTAGTTTGTGATTCTTGAGGGGCCCTTAACCTGAGTAATTTATCTGAATAAAATGAATGATTTTTATTTAAAATATCTCATAATTTGATATACTAAGACTAAGTAACAAAGACTAAGTTAAACAGAGAAACTGATTATGGTAAAAGCTCCTTCTATGAAGTTAGACTAAGCGCTCTGTTTTCCTTTCTTGTACAGCTGATCTAGTTTAGCTCCCTCCTTTTTGTTTTTTTTTTTTCTTATATAGAGTTGTTGGTGTTCTGTTTGCTTAATAAAAGTTTACCGTGGGGCCTCCCCTGCTGTATTTTCCGCTCAAAATAATTGAACTGATGCCCTTTTCTTAAAATCATCATAGCTGAACTGTCTATGCAAATTGCAAAGGCTCTAAACTGACTACAAAGTGCAGACTTGCTAAACTAATGTGTCATTAGTTATTAATACAATGATACGCAGCTCTCCTGCGTATTCGAGAAAAAAAATTAAAACTATACTTCATCTCATTTGTAGTAACTAACGAATTTGTTGGCATATCAAAATACTACTCTCCATTAAATATCGGTATAAAAATTTTCTGTCATTCCATGATGGCCCATAACTTCTGCAAGCACGAAATTACTATTACCTTGAGAAAATAGTTTGACCAACAACAAATGCAGTTTTGTTTTACATTTGGAGTCTTTTAGCATTCGTCCTTCACTGTTGATTAGCTAAATCTAACCACATGTGTTTACTGAAAATACATTGATCAACTGGTAAAAAAACATTGATCAAGGATATTAAGTAGGTTCCATTTTTTAGTTCTTTATTAGTACAGGTTATTTACACAGTTGTCCTTTGCCATTAGCCACCATGTTTTCTATAAGACAAACAACTTTGCAAAATATAGATTGTAAAAGTATATTTAAAAACAACAAAGGATACATTTTTCTTACATGAGTTCCAAAACTGCATTGAGCATATTATATTTTACTAGTTGATGCTTGATGCTAGCTTATTACAATTCATGGATCTCACTTCACTACCCATAGTAGAAGGAAATAACTTGATTGTTTTCATGCACTCTGGTCTCGTATTTATAGTTCTTTATATGTTGCCTACTGAAGGAACTATTTGTATGCTCCCTCCACACTAGATTTACTGTTTTTGTTTGTCAACCCACTAAGATTCATATGTTCTTTATTTTTTGGACATTGCCCTATGCAAGGCAAAGAATATCCTTGCAGATGACTGACTTTGGTGGTTGTTAAGACGCTAATACTTGGGCCACAGGAAAGATAAAAGAACATTCTAATGATACTTTGTATATGCTGATATTGATAATATCTTACATTCATAGACATGATTTGAAGCGCTGGAATTCCTGATAATAATTACACCAAGCTTTATGCTACAAATTTTGTCGCCAGAGTTGATATTTATATTGAATGACTACTAAATTTTAAAAATAGTAGTTGGGTTTGAATCCAAGTTTACACTAAACAGTCTTTTGAGTGGTCTAATGGAACTGATGCTTGAATAA
This sequence comes from Bothriochloa decipiens, assembly GCA_023333625.1. NCBI lineage: Eukaryota > Viridiplantae > Streptophyta > Magnoliopsida > Poales > Poaceae > Bothriochloa > Bothriochloa decipiens. Next base: position 41,363,185 of record CM041640.1, on the reverse strand, counting down.
TGGAACTGATGCTTGAATTAGATTCTAATCCTTTGCTGAAACACTAGAAATCAAGATCAAGTGCATGGAAGCATCAATACATATTCAAATCAAGGCTGGTGCACTCAAGGAGGGCGCGTCAAAGCCAGGCCAAGTTTTCTAGTTATTGTTAATGACGATTATACTCTACCGAATTGTAGGCAAGATATTGCTATTATTGTGAGAATTTCTAGAACTTCTTTCCTAGTTCTTCTCGTGAGAATTAACATAGAGCTTCTATTGGGAGCATCTAAGTAATACCAATATTTATAAGATGTGAGATATATAACAATGATTCACGACACCTTGGTGATAAGATTAAGTTGAAGCTGCAATCAAATTTTGGCTAAATTCATATGTATATGGATATGTTCACCAAAAAAAAAAATCTGGGTATAGGTAAGGTATATACACGATTTCTATATCCACCTGATCTGATCCAGTAACAACCTAATCACTCCTGGCTGGCATTGCTGTCAGACTAGCTTGATGCAGATCAACAAGTTGTTACACACTTACCACCACGTTGGGTTTAAATTTGACTAGTGGGCACATGTTTGAGTTTATTTTTATTTATCCACCTAACCTCTCATGGCTCCAACTGTATAAATTGTATCTAATGGTGAGTTGTTGTTACCATCACAAGGTAGGTCACATGCACCGGCTGCCATGCTGCACACTGAGCACATGAGTTGGACCATGTAGATTTAGTTCTTATAGTCATGTCTTTTTGTCTGGCTCCTCGTTGAGTGTCAAGTATCAACTGCTTGCCCTTATAGTCACGTATCGTCGTCTGGTGATCCCTTTGTTGGAAAGAAGAGATCCAGGAAGGTATGTACGCACTGCTGCTGCTGCTCCTACTACTACATACACAGCCACTTCGTGATCTTTATGTTTTCTCATATCCTATATGTATCTGATGGCCTTATGTTTTCTCCTAGATGTTACTCCGTATCATTTTTCATGAACGACATGGGTTGGATGCATCTCCTATAGTCAACACGTCGCCCTCATCAGAGTTTATACACTTCAATTTCTTGTAGAATCGGGGGTCTTCAACAGAAAAATATACAATGGCCGGAGGAGGTCTGCTGGACATTTGGAATGAGTGGGCCACGCAGTTCCTTATGCTTCTGAGCCTCGCGCTGCAGGTTGTCCTCCTCCTCTTCGCTGGGATCCGTCGCCGTGAGGCCTCCGCCGTGCTGACGTTCGTCCTATGGCTGGCCTACTTGCTCGCCGACTCCACCGCCATCTATGCCCTTGGGCACATTTCGCTGAGCACTGCACCGAGCAAGCACCAGCTGGTGGCGTTCTGGGCGCTGTTCCTGGTGCTCCACCTGGGCGGCCCCGACAACATCACCGCCTACTCGCTGGAGGACAGCCAGCTCTGGCTGCGCCACATGCAGAACCTCGTGGTGCAGGTCCTCAGCGCGGCGTATGTCCTCTACAAATATGTCTCTGGCGGTGACTTTTTCGTCTTGCTGGCGGCCGTATTGATGTTCATCGTCGGCGTTGTCAAGTATGGGGAGAGGACCTGGGCGCTCATGCGCAGCAATATGGACACCATCCGGGACTCTCTCCAGCAACAAGTTGGCAAGTACGACCATTTCCACCCGCCAGACTATGAATCCATGGTGGCAGCCATAGAAGACGATGAATTCTATTTGCGACGTGCGCACTCCATGTTCGATATATGCAAGTGTGCCATAGTGGACTCTTGGGTGGCCAGCCCGGACGAGAAGAAAGAGGAAGACCACCAGAGCAATAATTGTGACCGGGAGGAGGAGAAGCAGAGCCAGCTGAGGACGAGCAGAGCTTGGAGATTCAGTTGGATATCAAGACAGAATTGAAGAGCTACAAGGGCTTGGGCATGTGGACACTGATGGAGATGGAGCTGTCGCTGATGTACGACCTTACACCAAGGCAGGTATGATCCACACTTGGCTGGGCTATGGCATCCGTGTCGCCTCCTCAGCAGAGTTGATGTTGCGGTTTCATATACCTTGTTGTCTGGGGCCTTGATTTTGGAGACGGCATCGCTGCTGAGAGCATTAGGGTCGACCTGGACCTATGCCTTGTGCAACACGAAGTTGAGTTGGCTCTGGTACACAGTACTCTGCAGAGGCAGGTGGGATCGCCTCCGCTGGTTTCTCAAGGCGATCATGGGAAGAAGCGGCCTGTACAGCGAATCGCCACGAAGGTGGTCTGGCAAGATTGGGCAATACAACATGCTGCATGCTTGCAGCCGCCGAAAGAGAGCCTATAAGTCACTGCTGGGCGGAATGGCAAGGATTTTAGGATACGAGGACTGGTTCATCAGGTGCCATTTCTCTGGGACAATGGAGTTTTCACAAGACCTGCAGCACCACCTGTTCAAGTACACAAAGTGTTGAATATGTTTCAAATTCATTCCCCAAGATAAAGGCCGAACTTCTGACGGAGCGAAGCGGAGGCCCGTAGAAGCCGAAGGCCGGGCCGGAGCGAAGCGGAGTCTGAACATGAGAGGACTAAACATATTGACATCAAGTATCATTTTGTTCGTGATGTGATCGAAGATGGTAAGCTAAAGGTATGCAAGATCAGTACTCATGATAATCCTGCTGATATGATGACTAAGCCTGTTCCTGTTGCTAAGTTTGAGCTGTGCTCAAGCTTAGTTGGCTTAGTAGAATAGTCCAAGAGACTATTTGGCGCCAGCGGTATTTGTCCTGTTGCTATGTTGAGGATGCAGGTGTTGATTCATGCTACAAGATGAATTTGTCTCAAGGTGGAGTTTGTTGAATATGTTCCAAATTCATTCCCCAAGATAAAGGCCGAACTTCTGACGGAGCGAAGCGGAGGCCCATAGAAGCCGAAGGCCGGGCCGGAGCGAAGATTTATTCTCTTGTAAGCCGCCGCTAAGGCGTTGTAACCCAGACTCTTGATTATAGTAAGGAGTGTTTGCTGGATGGCGCCCGTGGTTTTTTCCCCTTCGCATTGGAGAGGTTTTCCACGTTAAATCTTGTGTCTCCCTGTGGTTTGATCTTGTGTTCTTCATCGTTTATTCGTCCTAAACATAACAAGTGGCATCGGAGCAATCCTTTTTTCTGATTAGGGTTCCATGGCGACGTCGATGAAGTTTGATCTACCGCTGCTGGACTACAAGACGTGGTTCTCGCTATGGCAAGTCAAGATGCGGGCTATTCTGGCGCAGAAGGATGACTATGATGAGGCGCTGGAAGGTTTTGGGAAGGCGAACAAGGCCGATTGGACTCCTGAGGAAAAACGCAGGGATCGTAAGGCCATGTCTCTTATTCAGCTTCATTTGCATAATGATATTTTGCAAGAGGTGCTGCAGGAAAAGAGTGCTGCAGAACTCTGGTTGAACTGGAATCGATCTGTATGTCCAAGGATCTAACCAGTAAGATGCATATGAAGATGAAGTTGTTCACTCTCAAGATGAAGGAGAGTGATTCAGTGATGAGCCATTTGTCTGTGTTCAAGGAGATCGTTGCCGACCTTGTGTCGATGGAGGTTAAGTATGATGATGAGGATTTAGGGCTTTTACTATTATGTTCTTTGCCCAGTTCGTATGTTAATTTTCGTGACACCATACTCTTAAGCCGTGATGAACTAACCCTTGCGGAAGTTTATGAGGCCCTCCAGTCCAGGGAGAAGATGAAGGGCATGGTGTAGACCGACGGATCGTCGTCCTCCAAGGGCGAAGCACTACATATGAGGGGCAGATCTAAGCATAGATCCTTCAATGATGGCAACAGTCGTGACAAGAGTCACAACGGCAGAGGTCGTTCAAAGTCCAAACCACCCAAGATGTTCTGTAAGTATTGCAAAAAGAAAAACCATTTTATTGAGGATTGTCTGAAACTTAAGAATAAGGAGAAGAGAAAAGGCAATCATGATGGTAATGCTTCCGTTGTCTCCGGTGTTGAAAATTCTGATTCTGGAGATTGCTTGGTAGTTTTTGCTGGCTGTGTTTCTGGTCATGATGAATGGATACTTGATTCTGCATGTTCATTTCATATCTGCACTAATAGAAATTGGTTTAGTTCGTATAAGCCTTTGCAGAAAGGAGATGTGGTGCGGATGGGAGATGACAACCCGAATGACATTATGGGGATCGGCTCTGTTCAGATCAAGGCACATGATGGCATGACACGCACGCTGAAGAATGTCAGGTACATATCAGGGATGTCCAGGAATCTGATTTCACTCAGCACGCTTGATGCAGAAGGTTTTTATTATTCCGGTTCAGATGGCACTCTTAAGGTATCGAATGGTTCTCTTGTTTGCTTGAAAGGTGATCTTAATTCTGCAAAGCTGTATGTTCTTAGAGGAAGTACTTTGCATGGTTCTGTCTCCACTGCTGCTGCTGTTAGTAATGGTGAACCTAGTAAAACTAACCTTTGGCATATGCGTTTGGGACATATGAGTCAACTTGGTATGGCAGAATTGATAAAGAGAAACTTGCTTGATGGCTGTACTTCGAGTAACATGAAGTTCTGTGAGCATTATATTTTTGGTAAGCACAAGAGGGTAAAGTTCAACACCTCAGTTCATACCACCAAAGGTATTCTTGAGTATGTACATGCTGATTTATGGGGTCCTTCCCGTAAGCCTTCTCTTGGTGGTGCTCGTTACATGCTTACAATTATTGATGATTACTCTAGAAAAGTTTGGCCTTATTTTTTGAAAAATAAAGATGATACCTTTACTGCTTTTAAGAACTAGAAAGTTATGATAGAAAGGGAAACTGAAAGAAAGGTGAAATTGCTTCGTACTGATAATAGTGGAGAGTTCTGTTCAGATGCTTTTAATGACTATTGCAGGCAAGAAGGTATTGTTAGGCATCATACCATACCACATACTCCGCAGCAAAATGGTGTGGCTGAGCGTATGAACAGGACCATCATTTCAAAGGCTCGTTGCATGCTGTCCAATGCCAGGATGAACAAGCGTTTTTGGGCTGAAGCTGCAAACACTGCATGTTATTTGATAAACAGGTCGTCTTCTATTTCACTAAATAAGAAAACTCCCATTGAGGTATGGTCTGGTACACCTGTAGATTATTCACAGTTGAAAGTTTTTGGCTGCACTGCTTATGCTTATGTTGATAATGCAAAATTAGAGCCTAGAGCTATTAAATGTTTTTTTCTTGGTTATGGTTCGGGAGTCAAAGGATATAAATTATGGAATCCTGAAACAGGCAGGAGTGTTGTTTTCAATGAATTTGTGATGTTTAATGACAGTTTGTCCTCAGATCATGTTTCAGATAATTCTAAAAAGGAGCTACAGTATATTAGTGTGCAGGTGGAGCATGATGATGGTGAGGCAGGTGTGCAGGTGGAGCCAGTTGATGGTAATGATGATGAAGTTGCTACTGATAGTGCTCATGTTGTTGTTCAGCAAAACTCACCTCCTGAGTTGCAGCTAGAGGAGGATGCTTCTATTGCTCATCGCAGGTCCAAGAGAAATTGTGGCGCTCCAAAGCGTCTAATTGAGGAATGTAATTTGACTTATTATGCTTTGAGTTGTGCTGAACAGGTGGAGAATGCTCATGAGCCTGAAACTTATAAAGATGCTATTGCTTCTGCTGATCGTGAGAAGTGGATTTCAGCTATGCATGATGAGATGCAGTCTCTAGAGAAGAACTGCACTTGGGAGATTGTTCCTTTGCCTAAGAAAAAGAAGACTGTTCGCTGCAAGTGGATCTTCAAAAGAAAGGAGGGTTTAACTCCAGGAGAGCCTCCAAAGTATAAGGCAAGGTTAGTAGCAAAAGGCTACATTCAAGTTTTTGGTGTTGACTATAATGATGTGTTTTCTCCCGTTGTAAAGCATAGCACTATCCGTACTTTCTTTAGTATTGTTGCTTCACATGATCTTGAGCTTGAGCAGTTAGATGTGAAGACTGCATTTTTGTATGGTGTTCTTGAGGAGGATATATACATGGACCAACCAGAAGGGTTCATAGTGCCAGGCAAGGAGAAATTTGTGTGCAAGTTGAAGAGGTCCTTGTATGGTTTGAAGCAGTCCCCTCGTCAGTGGAATAAAAGGTTTGATTCATTTATGCTGTCGCATGGATTTAAGAGGTCAAAATTTGATAGCTGTGTTTACATTAAGCATGTTAATGGATCACCTATATATATGCTGTTATATGTTGATGATATATTGATTGCTGCCAAGAGTACTATTGAAATTCACTAAATTAAAAAAATTATTGAGTAGTGAGTTTGACATGAAAGATCTTGGTGCTGCTAAGAAGATACTTGGTATAAAAATTACTAGAGACAGAGAATCTGGTTTGTTATTTCTTAGTCAGCAAAATTACATTAAAAAGGTTCTTCAACGTTTCAACATGCATTATGCTAAGGCTGTTAGTACTCCTATTGCACCTCATTTTAAATTGTCAGTTGATTAGTGTCCTAGTACAGATCAAGAGATTGAATATATGTCAAAGGTTCCTTATTCTAGTATTATTGGGTCTTTGATGTATGCCATGGTTTGCTCTCGTCCAGATTTATCATATGCTATGAGTTTGGTTAACAGGTATATGTCTAATCCTAGTAAAGAACATTGGGGGGCAGTTCAGTGGATTCTCAGGTACCTCAGAGGCACAGCGGATTATTGTTTGAAATTTGGCAGAACTGATAAGGGACTTATTGGTTATGTGGATTCAGATTATGCTGCTGATCTGGACAGACGAAGGTCTCTCACTGGTTATGTGTTCACTATTGGCAGTTGTGCTGTGAGTTGGAGGGCCACTTTGCAGTCTGTTGTTGCATTGTCTACTACTGAAGCAGAATACATGGCTGTTTGTGAAGCGTCCAAGGAATTAATTTGGCTGAAAGGTTTGTACGCTGAGCTGTGTGGAGATGATTCTTGTATTAATTTATTTTGTGACAGTCAAAGTGTCATTTATCTTACCAAAGATCAGATGTTCCATGAGAGGACTAAACATATTGACATCAAGTATCATTTTGTTCGTGATGTGATCGAAGATGGTAAGCTAAAAGTATGCAAGATCAGTACTCATGATAATTCTGCTGATATGATGACTAAGCCTGTTCCTGTTGCTAAGTTTGAGCTGTGCTCAAGCTTAGTTGGCTTAGTAGAATAGTCCAAGAGACTATTTGGCGCCAGCGGTATTTGTCCTGTTGCTATGTTGAGGATGCAGGTGTTGATTCATGCTACAAGATGAATTTGTCTCAAGATGGAGTTTGTTGAATATGTTCCAAATTCATTTCCCAAGATAAAGGCTGAACTTCTGACGGAGCGAAGCGGAGGCCCGTAGAAGTCGAAGGCCGGGCCGGAGTGAAGATTTATTCTCTTGTAAGCTGCCGCTACGGCGTTGTAACCCAGACTCTTGATTATAATAAGGAGTGTTTACTGGCTGGCGCCCGTGATTTTTTCCCCTTCGCATTGGAGGGGTTTTTCACGTTAAATCTTGTGTCTCCCTGTGGTTTGATCTTGTGTTCTTCATCGTTTATTTGTCCTAATCATAACACAAAACGCCTAACAAAAAGGAGGGGATTAAACATGCAGGGTGTGGTAAGGAGGAACTGGGGTCAACAGATGTTTGAAGATCGGGGGGAGTGCAAGCTGTACGATTCTCTCACAACAGTAGCAACCACAATTTGCTTGCAGATGAGATTCTTTTTAGACTACAACATCCAGAAACAATTACTCTGGAGCTGAGTTCCTCTCAACAACAGGCAGCAACAATTGCTACAGTATTGAAAGTAATTGCAGCTGATTTCCTCTCAGCAACAGGCAGCAACAATTACTTTGGAGCAGAGTTCCAAGAAGGCGTCATCATTTGGCACATTGCTACAGATGTTTTCATCGACAAGAGCAATGCCGGCAAAGATGATGCAGGAGACGCAGACCTAGTGAGGGATATCAGGACGCGGTCCAATGTAATATCCCAATTTTTTCAGGTTTCAAAAATTGACAAAAAGATTTAATTTTGTTTTTTCTGGAGAGCAATTAATTTTGGCAAAATAAATGTGTTAATGAAAATAAATAGATATCATGGTAAAAACTTGCTTGAGCATTCATGCTGGTGCATATTTTCTTATGGTGGTGTTTGAATTTGATTTGGATTTCAAAATACATTTGAATTTACATTTGAAAAGGGTTCAAATAAAAGAAAAATCAATTCATTTCCCTCCTTCACTCCTTCCTGGCTTTCGGCCCGACCGGCCAACGGCCTGCTGCCGCGGCCCGCTCTCCCTCCGCGTGGCCCGCTCTCCAACAGGCCAGAAGCTGCGCGCGCCATTCTTCTTCTTGGGCCGATAGGCCGAAGCCCATCAAGCCACCGCGTCGTCCGTCCGCGACCGCGCTGCTCCTTCGCTCTGGCTGACAAGTGGGGGCCACCCCGTCATCGTCCACCTCCGACCTGGAGTCGAGTCGGGAGCCCCACTCTGACCGCGTCACCCCGCACCGACGCCCGCTCGGTCGCACCGGCCTTGCCCAAGGCTATTTAAGCCTTTAATCGCGTCCGCGACTCCACCCGAAACCCTAAAGCCAGCCGCCTTCGCCTCGAGCAAGCAGCGCCACGCGAAACCCTAGCCGCCATTGGCGGGTTCCGCCGAAGCTCGAAATTGGCCGCCACCGACGGGTCATCTTCGCCATTGACTAGCTGGCAAGCCTCTCCTTGACTCCTGAGCATCATGGAGTTTTTATTTTGGTTCAATTTGATCTAACCTGAACAGCCGTCATTCGCAGACCGCCACCGTCCGCCTCTCCGAGCCTCTTGCCGACCCCGACACCTCTCAGCCTCCATCTTCCTGCTAGGTGAGCACGGCATGAGCTCCTCTCTCGAGTGGTATAGGTCTTGTTGCTAACGGTGTACGGAATCGGCCGGTTCAAATTCTCCGGCGAGCTTTCTCGCCGCCGGCGATGGCAGCCGCAGCGTCGGGCATCTTCCCCGGCGAGGCCGACTGGCCAGACCGATCTGAACCATTGATCTCAGATTCAACGGCCCACAGTCTCCCGTAACCCTTCGCGTGGCCGTTTTGCCGAAGACCCCCTGGGTTTTGGTTTAATCTGTTAAGAGCCCTTGACGGCTTCGACAGAATACGTTTTCTCTGCCGGAAAGCGTAATTTCTGTTTACCAGATCCATAATACGCTTTGTCAACTGGAAAGCGTATTTTTCTTGTAACAGCTTCCAGAATACGTTTCCTCCTTTGAAAAACGTATTTTTCCTTTTCAGTTTCAGAATACATTTTTATCTATTTACAGTTTTGCCATTATCTTTAAAAGCTTATAACTTTTACGTTTTAACTCCGATTGGATCCGTTCAAATTCCGTTAGATTCATAATTTCGTAATCTATGCAGTGGTGCTACTGTTGAAGTATTTTAGAAACTTTATATTTTTAGTCTATATCTAATGTATTTATTTGTCTATAGAAAATCTTTGAAAATTCATAACTTCACCGTTATAACTCTGTTTTCGGTGGACTTGACGTCTGTGTGATCGTAGAAGCGAGTAGAATAGTTTTATAATTTTTTATTTTTTTATTCTATTTTGATGAGATTGATGTACTGTTTCTCTAATAATTCTTTGTTTACTTCGTGTATATATGCTCGATTGGATTGTCTGGTGTTGATTGTTAATGTCGAGTTCAGACGGTGAGGTTTTTGTTGAGCAAGGCTACTTTGAGGATCAGAAGAATCAACAGGACTTTGTGAATCAAGGCAAGTATAGCATGGATCTTCCTTGTTACCTATTCACTATAAATAACAATTCATATGCATATGTCTGTTTGATGACCCTAGAGTTTATAACTAGATTTGATAACTTGATTCCTTGAACCTTTTGGGTTGCATTGGATAGTTATGATGCTAGTGCTCTAATGGTCATGATCTTATAACTTGATATGTGTTATGCTATCAACGAAAACGATGACTTTTAACAAACACGAACTCTTGTCTGTAAGTGATTTATCATGGATAATTCGTACAGCTGCGAGGGCTATATGGCTCTGGCTCTAGTCACTTGTAGGCCCTTTTCTAGCTGGTTAGTGGTTTGAAAGTTGGGGTATAGGACAGCCTCTGTCCTTATGAGTATAGCCGGAAAGGTTTGTGCCATATTGGAAGGGGGTTCCTACACACAACGTTTTCTGCATCTCTGATTGGTCAGGAGAACCTATAGGAGGCTTTATATGTTTTGTAGTGGTTTAGAAGTTATAAATCCACTCGGTTGTAAAACATGACTCACAGTGAAAGTGTACACCTCTGATCAGAGTTTAAATCAATATATTGTTCGTGTCCTTCGATTAGGGCGGCCTTGACACATTTACATTAAAGATAATAGTTCTCAAATTGTTAATGTGTTTATCTTAATGTCATTATTGCTACATATTTATTAATGTTATCTTGATTATGAGTAAATGAGAATTCTCACTACCTTGATGCTATGCTTCAATATGATTAATTATAAAAGCTAAATGCAGTCAAACAGAATCAGCTTTATTGAGCCTCATTAACCCATGTTATGCTTGTTGAGTACGGTTGTGTACTTATGCTTGTTTTATTTTTAATTTTGAAAAATCCCAGATGGGTAACAGATGAAGGTTGGAATAAGAGCTATCGTGATGAGTACTAGGCTTGGTGTTCACCAGTCAGCGTGTCCCTGTGTGGAGCTTCCGTAATAAAGTTATATTAGTTATTTATTTGTTTATGCGTAATACTCTGTAATAAATATTGGTTCGTTATGTAACAAACAAGGTGAAGATACTGTTTATAATTTGACATCCTATATGTGCGACTGTTTCTGGGACGTATATAAGGCTATTTATACATTCTATTTTTATCCTTAAAAATAGAGCGTGACATCCAACTTCCTCCTGGTAGACCGCCCCTACATGCTACCAGGGCTTGCTCAGAGCATGCTGTACCGGAAAACCTGTGATAATCTGGAGGTAATACGAAATCGCAATCCAGATCGACGTAAAAAGGATGTGTGCACCAAGATTAAGGAATTCTTCATACTGCGTGACGACCCCAATTCCGACGGATTGATGCACACAGACGGCCTTGCCAGCATCCTATCTGAGAAGGAGCTACCACTCAGCCTTTCTGTGCCTCGCCTCTACTTTTCCTATAGAGTTGCTGCAAAGCTACACGACAGGATGAAGGAGAAGGACACAGAAAACGACAGGATGAAGGAGGAGGACACAACGGCCATGCTGCGGTTACTCCTTGATGTGTGGACGGATTTTCTGGTATATGCGGCCAATAGATGCAGCAGGGAGTCCCATGCCAAGAAGCTCAGCAATGGTGGTGAGTTGACTACTATATTGTGGCTTATGACAGATTTCCTTCACCACGAAGCTAATAATACTGCTGCAGAAGACAAGAGGCGACGGGGTGGGGTTTAACTATATATATTATTATGTACGTGTCCTAATTGTTGTACACAAATCTGGTTCTGTATCTAAAACGGGTTCTCCATCCATTTCCAAATATAAGGCGCTTCATCTCCTTGCAGTTGCAGTTGTGCTTGAGGAGGTTGTTCATGTCGTCCTTTACTAGCAATATCCTGTAGTGGACGTCGTTGAGTCCATCATCTGACTCTTGTTCAGAGTCATCGGAATCCTCCTTTTAAATCATTTGAATCCTCCTCTTCAAAGTTATCAACTTCCTCCCCCCCCCCCCCCCTCCACTCTCATCAGGTAACTTCATTAAAAAAAATATATGGTCAAAAACATATATCATTCCTAAATTTCCAAATACTCCACAAAGTAGCTGAAGTAAATCATGTTAATCACTTCATTCCTTTGTTTTCACAAAGTTTCCAAACAGACCACAAAGAAGCAAGTATGAAACTAAGCTAAACACACTAACATGAATCCTAGTTTTCATACAAGAAACTTGCAAATAAATGGAAGTAAAGTAAGTAAGAAGAAAAGCTAAGGGACAACTCGATATTTTTTCCCATGATCCTGGGTTGTTTCCACAACCCCCTACTCCATATTGGAGCACCTTAAGTAACTAAAACTCGGCTAAACTCGTCTCTACTGGAGAATACCCATTTTCCACCCTTACATGATGGGTTTCAAGACCATGTCCAACTTCTGGAGCCTCCTCAAACTCCAGAGGATGGTCACCATGTCCTCCACCGGACTGTCTAGGTGATATCAGTCATCATCAAGATTAAGTCTTCAAGCTTTAACCCAAGAAAACCTAACCAAGAACATTCACTACTGAAAACTGGGTCTTTGCCGTGTGTAATTACACACGGCAAAGACTGGACTACACACGGCAAAATATTTTGCCGTGTGCAACACACGGCAAAGGGCACACGGCAAAAATCGGCACGGCAAAGTTTCTTTGCCGTGTGTTGCACACGGCAAAATATATAGAAACTTTGCCGTGTGCAAGGTCTGGCACACGGCAAAGTTTTTCGTCCGTCAGGCCCCCCGTCCGTTAACTAATATTTTGCCATGTGCCTTGGCAGGCACACGGCAAAATATTGCAAAACTTTGCCGTGTGTAAGGCTTGGCACACGGCAAAGTTTTGCAACATTTTGCCGTGTGCCTGCCGAGGCACACGGCAAAGTTTCACAATATTTTGTCGTGTGCCGGCCAAAACACACGGCAAAGTTTTGCAATATTTTGCCGTGTGCCGGCCAAAACACACGGCAAAGTTTAGGTATATTTTGCCGTGTGCCAGACAAAACACACGACAAAGTTTAGGTATATTTTGCCGTGTGCCAGCCTAAGCACACGGCAAAGACTATATATATATAAAATCAACACATCAATAATGACATCTATATCAGCAGCGTGCATAATATATCAAAAACACAAGCATATTTCAGAAACCCATCAATAATCCACCAAAGATCAACATCACAAGTTCATTATTACAATTCCACCAAAGTTCAACATCACAAGTTCATTACTACAAGTTCAACATCAAACAGCACTACAGCCCTACTACGGCGACGGAGACAACTGTGGCCTCGGTGCTGGACCGGACTGCGGTGAAGGGTTGACGCCATCAGCCGCCGGTGACACCGTAGCGGGATAGTTTGGACCCGCCGAAGGAGGCTGCACAAAAGAGGAGATTGCATGTGTTAGACTCAAAATTAAAAATTTCAGCAGCACCTCCCCTGCACCGGGAGGTTTCCAACCTGCAAGAAACAATGGCACGAAGGCCGACAATCCCAACGGCACGAAGGCCGACAATCATAACGGCACGAAGGCCGAAAATCCCAACGGCATGAAAGCTGAAAATCCCAACGGCACGAAGGCATCAAACTTCATACTTACAGGAGTGAAGAGTCCAACCGGAGTGATAGCTTGGCCACCCGATGCCATGTTTTGGATCATCTGTAACATTTCCGCCATCTTCTTCTGCGTGTCCTCCAGCCGAGCCTCCAGGTTCGCGGTCGTCTCCTTTTGCCGTGACAGCGCCGCCTGCAGTGTTTGAATCACATGTTTCAGTATTGCAAATATGATCAATGTGTCTAATGTTCAAGGTACGACGAGTGAAACCAGAATTACCTCAAGTTCGTCCACCTTTATCATCGTTAGAGTAGGCCGTGCACGTATGGGAAGGCTCGTGGCCGTGCTCCGTGACCTCACTTCAGAGAGAGAGGGTGCAGACCTCGCGGAGTCAGCGGCGTTTGCAATCCACAACCGCCCGTGCTTCCTGCCTTCACCCAAACTCACGATCACCTCTGTCTCAAGGGGCTCAGTGCTCAGATTGTGATCTGGGCCACGGATCGTCCTAACCGCCTCCGTGTAGTCTCTGACCTTGGCGTGGACGCTCGGGTCAGAGTAAGCCTCGACAGGTGCATCCGGGTTGAAGACAACACCGGATTTCACCCGGCCCATGTGCGACACAGCCCATGCCCCAAAATCAGACACCGGCACGCCAGGGTGTTCTTTCTCCTGCAAGAAAGACAGCAAGATGATTAGAAATCAAGCAAAATTGAGCGTTATCATAGATAAATGATTCTCGTACAAGAGCCTGCTTGAATGTGGTGAGGTTGCGGCTTCCTTGGTGGTGAGTTGGACCGGGCCTCATTTGCCGCTTCCGCTTGCCTTTCCTGCGCTTTTCCTTAAACTCCGGGGATAGGAACCAATCCACAAGCTTCGACCATGCCCCTCTATGCGACTTGCACCACTCGGGCGGCACCTACATCATCAAGTGTTTGACATGTAAGATGATCAATTCTAGATCTATTAAATCTCAAAAGAAATCAATACTATTAACCTACCTGAAGGTACTGTGCCTTGGTCAGCTCTAAATCTCTTCCATTTCCCTTGATGAGGGGCTCTTTCAGGATGGACCTGTAGTACATAACATGGGACTGGAGGTGTCTGCGTTTTAGAAGCCCGACGTCGCAACTTCCTCGAAATCTTCTTAATTTTTTTTCGTAGACTACAAATGCGATGACACGACACCTGGCCAAGTTTCGTGAATTTCGGCCTTCGTTTCGATTTTATATAATTCTAAATCACTTTTCCCGCACGTATCTCGACATGTTACGTCAACTAGATGGTCGAGATTTCATGCGAGCTCTTGGATACGGCCAAAGCATACAACAACAATCATGAATATCATTTTTTGAAACACCGAGTTCCATTATTCTATGTACCTGCAGTTCATATTAGAAATATTCAAAAAAGTCAATGAAAAGAAATAAATTAATGAAATATATCAAAAAAATTCAAAAATGGACCAAATTTTAAAATGGAGTCATACATACTGTCACAAAGCTACATAAAAAAAATTTGGGGCTAAAATCTTAAAAAACAAAAATATTTTGCCGTGTGCAATTGGGGGCACACGGCAAAATAATCTTTGCCGTGTGCCTTCAACCCCGGCACACGGCAAAATATAATATTTTGCCGTGTGCAATAGCTTCACACACGGCAAAGTTTATTCGCACATGGCAAAATATAATATTTTACCGTGTGCCTTACCATAGCACACGGCAAAATTTATTTTTAAATTATTCAAAAAAACTTTGCCGTGTGTCATGGCGTACCACACGGCAAAATATAATATTTTGCCGTGTGCCTTACAATTGCACACGGCAAAATTTATTTTTAAATTATTAAAAAAAACTTTGCCGTGTGTCGGGCCTTTGCACACGACAAAATATAATATTTTGCCGTGTGCCCTACCATAGCACACGGCAAAATATTATATTTTGCCGTGTGCCTTACCATAGCACACGGCAAAATTTATTTTTAAATTATTAAAAAAAACTTTGCCGTGTGTCGTGCTATTGCGTACGGCAAAATATTATATTTTGCCGTGTGTTTTGTCCTGGCACACGGCAAAGTTTGACGGCGGACGGCGGCCGTAACGGCCCGGCCAACTTTGCCGTGTGCCTTGACGTCGCACACGGCAAAATATCATATTTTGCCGTGTGTAATATTTTGCCGTGTGCAATACACACGACAAAGCCACCTTTGCCGTGTGCAATATTTTGCCGTGTGTCACACACGGTAAAATATAACTTTGCCGTGTACCACGATAAATTGCACACGGTAAAATCACAGGCACACGGCAAAGTCTAGTTTTCCAGTAGTGATTGTAGAACTCAGGGTCAACACTCAAATCTCACTTCTTAGCTTGCGTGGCTGTCCAAATACTTCGCTAGTCTCTCTAGCAGGCATGGCAAGAAGGGGAGGCGGAGGGGCGCTAGAAGCAAGGGGCGTGAGGGAGAGAGGGAAGGAGAAGCGGAGGAGGCTGGCTCTGCCTCGGTCACTGGAATGTAGCGGAGGCCGCGGAAGTGTAGCACGTACGGCGGCGTTGGTTGCGAGTAGTCCTTTTTGTTGTGGGGGTGGGGGGATTGGATGTGCTAGGAACCTTCTGGAAGGCTATGGAGGGCGTCGATGGCGTGGATCCAGTGGATGGGCACTTGGGCATAGGATCAGACGGATGTCTGGAGAGCACTGTAGGTGAAGTGTTTTGAGTGTATAGATCAGGTGGATGGGCACTTGGGCATAGGATCGGACGGATGTCTGGAGAGCACTGTAGATGTAGTGTTTTGAGGGTATAGATCAGGTGTACAATGATTTTCGCCGAAAACAAAGAGCTCTATAGATGACTCAGAACAAATGGGTTGTTCAGTTGATGGTTTCTCATGATAATAAACCAACTTTATATTATTTTATTACGAGAAAAAAATATTATATTATGACTGATAAGTTCAAGTGAATAGGGCGAAAAATGAATGAATGCAACCAGTTGATCCAGTCTCTATGACCCATGATCACTACGTTGCCCGTTCAAACATGTTCTCTTTCAATCAGTTAATTCGCGTCACTTCGTTTGACAGTGATCGCCATCTCGCTCAAATAAAGAGACGAAGACTAATACGAAGCACACTCATGGATGGCCTCCAACGAGTCTCCTGGAAACTTTGCATTACTATCATGGTTCACGTCCAATAATGAGTTTATGCAGACGTTTTGGCCTAACTGTGTGCAAGAAACACGACTAGTTGTAACGAACGGCTGAGGTACCACCAGAAACATCAGGTGGGTGGGTTATCAAGAGTCAGAACAAGTCAGAAGCATTCAAGCATACTGCGTACTGAATCAATCACAATAAAGTCCGACGACTCATTCGTTTCCTGGATCTTAAGATGCAAGCAACAAGTGAATCCGTGGGAAGCTATGGAGAGGGAGAACCATGTAGCCGAGCGCGGGGTCGTCCCTTTCAGCGCCGGCAACGCGCAGGTGCAGCACGACCATGGCGGCGCGGCCAAGACGGACGGCTTCGTGCGCAGGGACCAGTCATGGTACTACTAGCTAGTGCATCTCCTAGATGAACAAATGCATGGCATTTGATGGAACTGTACTTTGACGGCGAGCTCTGTTCTTGTTCGTTTCAGCCGGTACGCCAGCAGCGACATCCCAAGCGATCTGCTCGTCAAGGTGGGCGGCGTCAACTTCCACGTCCACAAACACCCGACGATGGTAACCCGGAGCGCCCGGCTAGCCCGGCTCGTCGACGAGGCATCAACCCTGCACGGCTACCGTGCTGGAGGTGCCGGACCTGCGCGGCGGGCAGCCACGGCGCGTTCGAGCTGGCCGCCAAGTTCTGCTACGGCGTGGTGGTGGACATCACGGCCGCCAACGTGGCCGTGCTACGCTGCGCCGCCGAGTACCCGTTATAGTTGCCTAATCTTAGACATGATAAATTATTCGCAAGGTTATGGCTACGAACAAAATAATGTTGCTCGATCCCACCACTGCTGCTGCTGTTATGGTCACTGTGCAAACTAATTATGGATAATTAAATTGTTCTGATTCTGATACATTTTTCTGACTGTTTCCATATCCACTTGTGCCTACCGCATGCATTCTCGGGAAAAGAAAATTAAAGGAGAGATTATGGTAATTAATCAGGTTCATTTTGGGCTTGTAAATCTTGACGTAATTATTATATATATGCTTGGTACGTGCTCTCATGCCTGGTCAACACTTGTTAGCCTACCCTGATTCACATCACTGGAACTGGATATATATATATATATATATATATATATATATATAAACGCATGCATTCTCGGGAAAATATATATATATATAAGATTATATAAATTAATCAGATTCTGTTTTCGAGTGCAGATCACGAAGCAATATATATATATATATATATATATATATATATTACTATAATGCTATGGCATTGGTTACACTAGAAAATGACGAATTTAAAGCAAACGAGTCCAAGCGGTAGTCGGTAGATATATAGAAATGATCTTTTTAAGTGTATCACCAGAGACCTTGGTTCTTGTTAATAATAATAATTGTAGTCGTCCCGCAGCTGTTGCCCCCAGGTCCTGGTGGGAGCAGGTACAAAATCCTTTTACCGAGTCTCTTGGAGATACATACATGCATATATATGTGCCCAGTCTACTCGTAAATATCCCTATCTGGATGGATCCAACTTAATGGGAGCTTTGAATTTGCACACATATATATATATATATATATATATATAGATATAGAGCTGTGTACGCGGCGGTGGCGGCTCTCTGCCAGGCTTCTTCCTCCTCGATCCTTCTCGCCATGGCCGATCGCTCCGCCGCCTTGGGAACGTAATTATTATATATTATGCGGTCGGCTCCTTATTTCCTCTTGCGTCTGCGGCGCAGAGGATGGGCAAAAGGCCGCTGACGGCTACTGCCGGTGCCAGCGCTGCCCCACAATCGTCATCCACCATGGTTGCAGGCGGTGGTGCTGGTACTAATAAACGGGCAAGGCAGCCTGCCAAGGATGCGCAGCGGACAAGGCCTGCGATTCATGCGGTCAAAATAAATGCCGGGCAAGAGGACCTCCCGGAAAATAAGAGGGCGTCACGTACCCACCCTAATGCGGATCGTCCGATATTGCGTTGTGATTCGTGGTGTCGTTGCCTACGTGGACATCCGTTTCTATAATTTACTCATTAGTGAAGCACACGTGGATTTCTAATCAGCCACCAATTTATTGTGGAAGGTCTCTGTGCTCATTTACATTTACTTTCTCTGCCACCAATTGCTCTAGCTACTAGTCTTCTCCATCTCTCTGCGGGCATGACTTGAGTTCAACGACACGCAGGGCGGCGGCGGCGGCCGACTCCGCCGCTGTCGTGGCCGAGCAAAGCGCGCAGGAATAGGGGCAAGGGCAGCACGGCGTCGCATCTGCAGCAACGCTGTCCTGACACGGCCAAGCAGCGCGGTCCAAGAGGGCTCCGACAGCACGGCCAACGGGGCAGCAACGCAGGCCGAGATTGCTCCGATGGCGGAGGCATTCTGGGTGCTGGCTGCTGCCCGCATGCTCCGATCCAGCTAGCAGCGCGGGAGGCGCAGGCGCCTCGTGCTCTGGTGCCGAGGATGCCTCTCGCTCGAGCCTAATTTGCTAGCTTAATATCAGTCACCTATATTGTGGTCGCATGATCTCGGACCCCATTTTTGTTGGAGAGATTTGGTAGCAGTAGTGGTGACCCATTTCATTGGAGAGATTTGGTAGTAGTGGTACTACTTTTTTTTGAGCAGAGGGCGGGTGCTTCGGCGTCGGCGAACAGGGAGCGACGGCGAGCCGCGAGCGGCGGCGCGCGGCCCTGACCCAGGGAGCAGAGGGCGGGCGCGTTGGAGGCGAGCAGGTGCGCCGGCGTACCGCCAGCAGCGCTGCAGTAATTTGTTCTCTGTTTTGGCACGATTCGTTTCTCCCTTGGGATTTTTCCTTCTCTGTTCTAGCTTCGCCTTGTTCGGTTAACCGAACCGCAAAACCGAAACCAAAATATAAGGTTTTTAGTTTTCTAGAAAAGCGAATTTTTTTTTAACCGTACCAAACCGAACCGAATTTGCGGTTAAAACTGAACGCCCAGGGTGAATTTTTTCACATGGTAGTGGTAGTACTTTTTTTTTTTTTGGCACATGGTAGTAGTGAATCTCGTGATAGTACTGTAGCAGCGGCGGTGGCTGGTTCTTCAACTGGATTTTCTCTCTTTTGCTTTTATAATGTTCAAACTTTTGATGAATGATCAGGTGTTGTCTGTGACTTGGACCAAAGTGAACATTCCCCCAACATGTGTGTTTTATGAGAAGGCTTAATGCTTGGAGAACAATTCGTGATGAATGAAATTTGGAACATTTAGATTTCCAGTTGGATTATTTTCTGCGTTTTCTTGCTTGTTTTGCTTCTACAAGATACGTGTGGCTCAATTAGTATATCGTTTCCAGTGGAAGCCCAATTGATCATTGGTGCCTGAAATCATATTTGAGCAATGTGCCAATGTCACATTGGCAATGTGCAGTACGCAGAGACAGTTTATATAATAATAGTTCCAATGAAAAATGCTCTAAACTGAAAGCAAGCAGTGCCCTATATACAAATGGTCAAGTGTTGAAATTACCGTGGTGGAATGTCGCTCGTGGCCCTTGCCTCAAAAAACTTAAATGTTTCCGAGACTCTCCGTCACATCACATGTTGTGCCGTATGCAAGGAATATTAAATATAGATAAAAAATAACTAATTATATAGATTAGTTGTAGATCACGAGACGAATCTTTTGAATCTAGTTAGCCCACGATTGGACAATATTTGTCAATTACAAACGAAATGCTACAATACTGCTAGAAATTTCGTGATCTAAACGGCGATATTTAGATCGTGAAATTTTTAGCTTGAAAAGTACTATAACATTTTGTTTGTATTTGATAAATATTGTCTAATTATGGGCTGACTAGGCTCAAAAGATTCGTCTCGTGATGTACAATTAATCTGTGTAATTAGTTATTTATTTTATCAACATTTAATGCTCTATGAATACGATACAATATTTGATGTGATGGAGAGAGAGTAAAAAAATAGCAATTTTGGGTGATCGCTTTTTTTCTTTTTGAACATCTATCGCTCAAGGATTGCATCTGTGCGCTTTAAAATGTGCAGCATGTCTGTTTTTTTTTTCCTTGGTCGCCGTTGCGTACGGAGTACGGAGTACAGTAATTAACAGCAGCAGCAACATGGGTTGTGTTTTACATTGACTGCCCTGGAAATGGAAGCTTTGCTGACCCTGTTTATATTTTAAGAACCCAAGCAGCTTGCTCTCGAAACCACACCGAACACGCATTCATTTCTTCAGCTACCTGCTGCCAACTACCCATCACAGTTGCCATTGTGCTCTCACATCCACGTAGGCGCCACCCTGTCGTTATTAGTTACAAACCGTGCTGTCGTGCTCAGCTTCCCCTCCTCCAATCTCCACGCACGCCAATGCTCTCAACCGTCCGATCGGGGTGGGTACCTAACGCTGCTATCCACGTTGGGAGGACCTCCCCCTCACTCCTTACTCCAACGTTGGATTACATAGAGATTTGGCTTAATATTATATTATCTTTTCCTATATATCTATATATGTATGCCTGCAGTAGGTCGCCTGAGGAGAAGAAGAAGAAGCCGATTCTTCGCAACGGCAGCTCCCACAAGAAGAAGCGGGCACAGGCTGCCGCCGCTAAGCGTTCCAAGACTAGGCCCGTGGAGTCTCGATTCCGCGGTGTCTTATTCAATTGTAAGAGCAGTAACGCAACCGCCGCAGAGAAACCACGCAAACGCCCTGCTTGTTTGGACCGGTCGTCCGGCTACCAAGGTAAGTAAGCGCGCGCGGCTCCGACGAACCACCACCAAGTCACAGATCTTGTTGTTGCTATAATCCAAATATCTCTCTTGAATATATATGTAGCAGATCTTGTTGCTATAGCTGAGGAATCAGATCACGATGACAAACCAGAGTCAAGGATCACAAGACCAAATGGACGAACCGGATCATCATGTTCTTCAAGTAAGTAATACATATCTACCATTCATTCTTATATATGCTGTTATTATATTAATTCCTATATATATATACACATACACACACACAGAACACGGCACCGACAACTGACGTGCCTGTGCACACTACTCCTGCGCCGGCCGCAAAGACGAGAACAACGGCAGAACCAGCAAGTGACGACGGGGCAACAAGCTTTTATGATGCGCGGGAACAAATCTTTAGTACTCCTGTACACAACAGTGACCCGCACAAGAACTGGTTGGCACTGATCCTTCATGCTGAGGAAAGAGGGGGACACGAGGCTGTTGTGGATCTCTTTAACTTCGCGTTTAAATGCAAATTGCAGGTGCGACATGATCTTAACTATAATAACCATGTTGACATTTATATTATCTCTCTATACAGTATATATGTCTACATTTATTTGTCTTTTTCCCACTGAGACTGGTCAAACTAAAACATGGTTTTATTGCTGCTTCTTAAATTAATGCGTGCCTTTTTTTTTTGTCCTTGTGACAGCCGATGTACAAGGTCCAGCTAGAGCTTAAGAATTACATGGCACGCAATGAGTGTCATGAGTTCCTTCCCTTCCTTTGCTAGACTTCAGGCTGAATATGGAATGCATGTCGACCAACCAACTTTTGACACTGACGGTTAGTACTGCATGTCTGTCCCATTTATTTGTATTTGCCATCATGTTTTTTTTTTTTGTTGTTGACGGGATGGCATGCCATCATGTGCTTGTACATATACATATATATGTGATTTAAGTTTCTTACAACATATCGTGCAGCAACTGACAAAGCCCAACTCTAAATATGCAGGCCCACAACGGAAGAAGTAGCTGAGCCCAGAAACCACGGATGTAATAATGGAATCAGTTTTAAGCGAGCACCGAGGATTTGCTTTTTTTAAAAAAAAATTAATTTTTTTACAACAAACAAATTTTATTTCAACAGCATCTAGCTGTTACATTGATCATGAGATGATGTAATAAACCCTATGAGACATGCTGCGAGACTTGCTAGAATCCAATAATTTTGTTCCGCTCTTAGAGTTAATATTGTCTCTTGCGGTATAATATAAGTAACAATTTTGTTCTCGCTACAGTTTTTAGTTACAGACTTTGCGACGTCCGAGCCTGTGGCTTTCGGCTGGGATTTCACCAAAGAATTCTGGGAAAAGCCTGTGGACGGAACTAACCGATCCGGCCGGGCACGGAATTTGATCGCTGTGCATGCTGGTGCCACGTGATCATCTCTCTTAATACGATAGTTTTATGAGGATAAAGAGAGTTATTAGGGATTTGTTGGAGATACTCTTAGACCCTAAGGTGTCATTGGAGACCTAGGAGGCACGAAGTGGCAGCTTAGCGTCAGTATCTTTTTTTCTCATATTCATCGGAACTCTAGCAAATCACACAGGTGCTAGCCGCTAAACGCATCACTTGTCATCGATAAATTATTAATTAAATCTAGGCTAACAGAGATCCACTCCCAACCTAACGAAAAAATCGGACGGGATGAATCGCATTATCATACCACGACGCACGACGTAAATTGGCAGAAACAAAACTGAATGACGAACGTGAACCGATTGTGATGGCAATGGATCGGGGCGCGAGATACCGAGTCACTGATTTCCTCCTGCTTGCAGCTTACCCACCTGTGTCTATGTCGTCGTGCCCGTTCCTCCTTCCGTCCTTTTTGATCCTACCTCCTTCCATCGTTCGCTGCCTCGCGGCATTCGGAGATGCAGTGCAGGTGGGGGATGGGATGAAGATGCGAGGAACCGTGAACAGAGAAAAGTCTTTTATGGGACGGAACTGAAACATCCTCGATTTTTCACGAAGTAAAATTCACAGAATTATAATAAGGTGATAGTCCTATGAGATCATCCCATCACCCTATCATATATCAGCCGATGTCATAGTCACACATCGTAAGGTTATAAGTTTATAAGGTATTACAACTCATGAGATCATACCTATTATATGGTTATTCTAGCGGAATCGTATCTAAGGGAATATCAGAGGCGAGCTGGTGAAGACTCCTTCACGGCATCCATCAGAGTGGGTTATGTGCAGCGTGGACTTCTTCTTCTGAACCAAACTTGAGCGTAGGCACGATACCTCCTAATCCTTCTAATCTCGACTTCTTCGTTAGTCAGGTGAGTCTGTTACACCGCCAGATATGTACAGGTCATGGTCAGCACCCATGAGCTTTGGTGGAAAAGAGAAAATAAGGGGATCTGGCGATCCTTTTATTTGGCTGTGGATTGCATCCTAGAGCATGCGAAGCAGCAATTATCACTATAATATATATGTCATCAAGTTTTAACCCATTCCCAAACCCCACACCACTGTACCACCAACCAACATCCCCTCATCTCACTCAGCAACCACGCTTGTACATGGGCGACAAGGACAACTCCCTCTCGTCCATGCCTAACCGGCCATCATGCCGTAGGGTAACAACAACAACATCACTCGGGGGGAGGTAGAAGGGACTCATCTCACAACTCAAGAGAAGCGTGGCTCACGGAATGTCCATATCCGAGGACGTGGCTATACGTATAGATCATACAACTCTGCAGAGCGTGTACACCTGTAACCAGCTAGTGCCGATCATCCACAAAATCGCCATCATAGACATGTGCACTGCCTAGGCTGATGCCGAACGAGCTCCTAAATAAGAACGATGTCACCCTACCTTTCAGCCCTGGAACACCCCAAGTACTATCTAAAGTGGCTGAAACTGTGAAGTCATGCACCCGCGCTCGGAGGGGCCGATGGTCGGAGTGGGGGTACATGATCGTCTCGGAAGGGTGTGAGCTCTACCCGTACCTTCCTACACTACTTGCGCCTAGTAGTAGTGGAATCACCTTAAATAGTTGAACATCCATCCCCGGTTCATCTGGGGCGAGTGGTGTGCACGAAGGGGTCCGTGGTTCCGGTCCTCAAGAGACAATAGGTCCTGGGGGGACCAGACCGGATATCTCCTCAAACGGGGCCTCTGCGCCCCCTTCCTTCCCGGGGTTTCACTCCACAAAGCCTCTCCTCCCCGGGATCTCCTCAAGTCACCATGTACCCGCCACAGGTACTCAAAACACAGGGGTGCCCAGGACGCACCCCATCGGCAAGACTCGCTCCAAAAGCTCGTCGTAGATCCTGTCCAATCGACTCAACCCTCACTAGACAACCCACCCACGTTATATTACTCAGAGACACCCATGCGATCACCAAGTCCCGCATCCCGAGCCGAACCTCCCCAGAGTTCACCACCAGCATCACATCACAGATATAATGCAAGTGGAGTAAAAGTATAGTGAAGTAATATGCAAGCAAGTAGGTAGGCATTAATATAGTGCAAGCGCGAGGCAGGGTAATCGGGGTAAAGTAGTTTCAAGCAAGGTAGATATGGCTCAGGCAAAAGCATGAATCGATATACTAGCAAAGGAATAAATATAAAGCGCTAAGCCATTCTACTCATTTGCAATGTCTAATAGGATTCTCTAAGTAAAGGGTGCTGCCATGACACCTGTGCTGTCGAGGTAGTAGTGGTACAGGTTGACGTAGTCGATCAGCGGGTCCTCTCCAATAGTTGTTGTCGATCACGTCCTCGTCCTCCAACGGGTCCCGATCCGATCGTCGTCCTCCTCAAAGCATCTATCTCGCGAAGCGACACCCATAGCAAGAGAACAATCAAAGCATGACTTAGCCCTCTCAGTGGATGTCCGATACCTGGGCCAAAGAGACAGGAGTGGTTGTTTACTAAGCATAAGCTTAAGTCATAGCCTAGCTCATACGTCCTGAGTCGACGTGTCGACATATGTATGGTTCGAGATAATGGCTTAGACCTAACTCATCCTAAGTGAACACCACGGCTCACGCTCTTCCGATCCGAGCGTCATGATGATGATGGGAATTAGAAGGGCGAGCTTAAGCGAAAAGGAAAACGGCAAGCGATCAACTTCTTCCAATGCTCACGTCATGGTGAAGATGAGGCATTGGCAAGGGGCATCGCACAGAAGAATTCGAGTGCTTAATCGACTTATAGGGTACCAAGACTTAGGTGCACTAAATACACTATGGCATTCCTAGGGTTCTTAGTGGCGAGGTCGTCACCACGAGAACTAAAGGAAATGCTAGGGTCTATTAGGTACGATCATACAAGTGACTAAGCACGAAGAACCAATGACGGGGCTAGGATAAACACGAGCGCAAAAGAATGTAGAACCCAATGGCCATGGCGAGGCGAGTCACGACCACGAGCTTAACCTAAACGAGTTGGCACCCATTAGTGCACGAGAGTTATTCCCTAATCTTATCCCACTAGATTAGGTCCCATCGGCTTGAAGCATGCGGGTAGGATCCGCATTGATATTGACATCGACTTCAAGTCCGTAGTGACCACGTCCTAGGGACGGGGATAGGAGTGCCAACTAAGAAGACCAAACAACATGACAACAAGAGCCAAAAACTCAACCAAGGAACTAAACCAACTCAACACGACAGAGGAGTAGCACATTTCCATAGCGAAAAGCGAAAAAGATGAAGCCTGCAAGACAAGAAGGGAGACACAGGAAACAAGGTTATAAGATAGGGGTAAAACAAAAGTAGGCTAATGCACAAGTGCATTAGACTATGATGTAGAGCTCGATTTTAGAAAAATTATGAAACTGGTTTCATAATTTTTGGAGTTACAATGAATTTACTATGAATTTCCGAAGGTTAAATGAAATTCTAAAAAAGGGACGGATTAACCAGAGGCTGATACGTGGCGCGCAGGCATTGGTCGGTACAGCTGCTGCGTATGACATGTGGGACCGGGCGGACTCAGTCACTGACGTGTGGGTCCTGGTGGTGACGGTCACTGACAGGTGGGTCCCTTCAACGGTCAACCTTGACTGGGCCTTGACTGGGCTTAGACGGGCCGTATCAGGGCCCTCGGGCTGGCTTGGGCCGACCAGGCCCGGACACGTGTCGTTTTATGGGTCTGGCCACATGTCCTACATGCGCCGCTAACGGGCTCTGGTGCACGGCGCTGGTCCATGGTGGACCAGAGGGCGTGGACCCTCCTTCTCTCCCCACGGTCTACAGCGGACCAGGTGCACGGAGCTGCTGCGCCCCTTTTCTTTTCCCCAAATCCTGCTCTGCTTCTCTCGCGACAGGGCATGTGCCGGCGGCGAGCCGGTGCGGCCGGGCTCCGGCTGGGCGGCTATGGTGTAGATGGTGGTCACGGCGTCGCAGGGGCCCTGCGGGCATGCTGGTGGGGTCGGTTCGCGCAACCGCTGTCCGGGGCGGATTGGCGGGCAGGCATGGCGGCGGTCGGCTGCGAGGGACCACGCAGCTGCGGCGGCGGTGCACTACAGGGCTCCGGTGAAGGCTACGAGGTGCGCAGCGGCCTCGCGGGGATAGGGAGAGTGAGTATGCGGCTCAAATTTGATCGGGAGGCTTCTAGCTCGGCCGGAGTCAGCGGCGGTGGCGACGAAGCGAGCATTGTCGGCGACGACGATTTCACGGCAAGGGTGCCGCCTCGTTCTTCATCTTCTTTCTCCTCCTACGATTGGAGTAGCTAGGAACTCCGTTCTTCTATAGGTGTGGCTCAACGGGGCACGGCGGGGCGCGCGTGGCCGCAAGGCCGCAGCAGCGCTCCGGCGGCCGGGGTTCACGGCGACCGAGGGCGGCAAAGCAGCGCGCCCTCACTGTGGTCCATGCCGGACTCGCACAAGTTGCCAAAGAGGCGTTCTACTCTACGGCGAACCCAACGGTGAAGCTAATGAAGCTTATGCATTAGCGGATTGACGGGAACGTGAGGGTGCTCTAGGCGGCGGCCATGGCAAGCCTACAACGGCAAGCAGGGGAAAACGGCGTGGAGGGCTCACCGCGGGGGCTCGGAGGCGGGACGTCATGATGCAGGCTGGTTCGGTGCCGGGGAACGTGCGCCGGCGTGCTCCCTGCTGCGCTTATGGACGGCAGGGCCACGGTGTGGCCAGCGAAGAGGAAGGCGTGCTCGTGCGACTCGGACGACCGTCGCCGTGGGGCTTCCTGGTGGTGGCAGGCGGTCGTGGACGTGCCGACGAGGCAGACGATGGCCCGCGGCTGGGTGGCTGCAGCTTCGTGTCGCAGCAGTCCATGGCCGCAACGAAGGTGCCGTGGTGGTGGAGCGAGTGCGGGAGGCAGGGGCAGCGGTCTTGGGCGACGTCGCGAACGGTCATGGCGTCGAGGAGTAGGGACGTGGCGAGGTGGAGGCTGATGCGCGCGGCACGGTGTGGCGAGGCGGAGGTCGCCGGTGGCAGCTAGGGGAGGGGATTGGTGACGGCCGCTTGGAGCTGCGATGGCGAGGCCATGGAGTGGCGGCGCGGGCATGGGAACAGCGAGAGCGCCGGCTCGGGCCTTTTATAGTCGGCGGCTGCCATGGTGAAAGCGGCGGACGGCCGGGATGGCAGGTGAGGCTTGTGGAGGGCTCGGATGCTCCCGCCGTAGGGTTAGGGCACGCGGAGGCTTGACGCAGAGCGGCGGCAGTTACATGGGGGCGTCAGCGGCATGGGGGCCATGGCGGACGTCAGCTCGGCGCGGCGCAGCGCGGTGACGGGCGCGGGGCAGGGCGTCGCGGCTGCAGACGTGGCACACGCGGGGAGGCTTGCCTTCGTGCGGACGGCTGCGATGGGGCGAGGCCGCCTCGGATTCCCGTGGGCGCGTGCCATGCTCGTGGCGGAGCGCGGGCGACGTTCGGTGCTCTGCTCTGCGATAAGCAGAGGTAGGCCGGTAGGGGATGACGAGGCAGGGCGACGGAAGGAAACGGCGTCGGGGCTGCTTGCTGGCTATCTGCGCGTGGGACGGAGCTGGGCCGTTCGTCTTGGGCCGAAGCGGCTTGTGTGTGGCGGGGAGGCAGGCCGGCTGGTGGCTACTGCTGCCGCTATGGACCAGAGGGGTGAGGTGGCCAGTTGGGCCAGGCCGTAGCCTGGGCCGCGCGCTGTGGGGAGGCCGGTCTGGGCTGTGGGGAGGCCACGCGGGCAGGTGCTGCTGCAGCGAATTTTTTTTATTTTTAATTTTTTTAAACAAAATTTACAAAATTAATTTTCGGTTTCGAAATATGACAGAACTAGTCGCCTACAGTGGGCGTTTTTTAAAAAACGCCCACTGTGTGGGCGTTTTTTGTGACGTGGCACAGAGCCGGCCGCCGTCAGTGCCGGCTCTTGCGGGCGGCCACCTGGCGGCCAAAAAACGCCCACTGCGTGGGCGTTTTTTGGCGGGGAGGGGGCCGCCTGCAAAAGTGCCCGCTGTTTTGCGGGCTGGCCTCGGAGCAGTAAAAAAAGCCCATTGCGTGGGCGTTTTTTACGGTCCAGGGGGCCGCCTGCAAAAGTGCGCGCTGTTTTGGGGCGGGCCTCGGAGCAGTAAAAAACGCCCACTGTGTGGGCGTTTTTTGCCCTGCAGGGGGCCGCCTGCAAATTAGGCGAGGCCGGCCGCACACTTTTGCAGGCGGCCCCCTCGCCGGCAAAAAACGCCCACACAGTGGGCGTTTTTTGACCTCCACCTATATATACCCAGCCCCCCTCTTCAGATTTTCATTATATTCACTAAAATTTTCAGAAAAAAAGAAAGAAGAGAGAAGGGAGGAGAAGGAAGTAACGGCGAAGCCCTGCAAGTTTGAATCCTCGGCTTTTAGGTAAGTTTCTCATACATTACAAGTCTGTTGCTATTCATTAGTAAAATATAATGTGCACTAGAGTTGTTTAGTTTTTAGTTGACTCTGGATAGATCCGTGAGTAGTATGTATATTAAATCTATAAATAATGATGTTAGAGCATTGCAGTTCATGTTAGAAATAATGATGTTTCTTCTATGCTTTAAACAATGGATTGCATGATTTGAAATATGACGAATATCGTATTTTCTCTGAATAGATATGTCAACCAAAGTGATGTTTCGGTTGTTCCATGGTAGTGGCACTGTCAGATATGGGCCGTATGGTATAGATCTGTCTGAATTTGGGTCAACACTAAAGGGGATAGATAGGCCAGTGGAAAGAAATTTTTGGTCGGTGTGTAACTGGTTAATGAGGATATTTCATATCAACCCAGAGGTGAACACAATAAAAGTAAATGTAGTAGTCAACCATGGCAATGAAGAATGCTTCTGGGAATTGATGTCGATAGATTGCACCGAAACATAGAAATGGTACGTAGAAAATGCATTACAGCGGGGCTGGGAACCCAGCATTTTCATGGAGGTGCACGATAAAGACAATGCAACCTTGCAAGATGTGGAGGGTACAAGCATGGTTAGGACTGATGCTGAAATAGAAGAGAGAAACGACCGTGCTCAGCAAGGAAAAGAACAGGGACATGATGTGCAGGAACCAGAAAGAGAAGGAGAAGCCAGTGAGCCGAGAGGCTTGGCAGATGAGGGCGAGAGGATCAACTCCATTGTTCAGGCAATGGAAAACGAAGATGCGACGAATGAGGAAGTGGAGGGTGATGAATCTTCTGATGAGGAAGGATGCAATGTGAATCCGTGGCAATGGTCTAATGAAGACTTCTCTGGACTTGCTATTTCAGAGGGATACCATGTTCCATGGGAGTATAAGGAGAATGAGGTAATCGAGGGAGCGATGTACGCAGAGAAGGAAGAATTGATGGAGGCAGTCAAGCTTTGGGCTGTATCACTGCAGAGGGAGTTCTGGGTAGCAAAGTCCACAAAGTGTGTATATGAAGTTAAGTGTATGAGATCCAGCGATGGTTGTCCATAGAGGGTGCATGCATTCAAGGGAAAGTGGAAGGATTATTGAAAAGTGTCAATAGTCACTCAACACAACTGTCACTTGGAAGGTGTACAGAAGTACCACAGAAATATGACATCTGCATTTATTGCTATAGAGATGTATTCAGATGTTGTGCATAATATGGGATATGAGACAAGGTCAATAATAAGGCATATCGAAGATAAATTTAAATACACCATTTCATATGCTAAGGCGTGGAGGGAAAAACAGAAGATTATCGAGATGAGATTTGGCACATTCAAAGCCTCATATGATAATTTACCATCTCTTTTTCAATGCATAGCCGCCAGAAATCCAGGGACATGTACAGATCTTATAACATACCCAACCATGGAGAATGACCGTGCAGTATTGGTCTTGCAACGAGCTTTCTTTGCACTAGGTGCTTGCATCAGGGCATTTGTGCATTGTCGTCCAGTACTCTGTATTGACGGAACATTTCTGATAGGTAAATACAGAGGTCAGATACTAACAGCAATTGCCGTGGATGGGAACAATCAAGTTCTACCACTGGCATTCGCTTTTGTGGAGAGCGAGAATACCAATAGTTGGTACTGGTTTCTCAAGCAGGTGAAGGTTAGCATTGTTGGTATGAGGCCTGGTGTATGCCTAATTCATGACCGTCACGCTGGCCTTCTTCGGGCAATTGAATATCTGAAGAACGGTGATGCAGAGATGGGACATGGTAAAGATTGGCCAGATGTTCAAAGTCGATGGTGTATGCGTCACATGGGTGCTAATTTTTACAAGAAGTTTAAGCAGAAGAGCTTGATGGATCTATTCAAGAGGCTGTGCGGACAAAATCAAGAGAAAAAATTCAATGAGCTTTGGAGGAGGTTGGACGAGCTCACAACGAAGCAAAGGGAAGAGCACTCAAGCCGATCAGCACCTGTTGGTGAGGATGGTCCAGAGTCCTTAGGACCGCTGTCCACAGATGGTCCAAACATCAGAAGGAGATCGGCATCTGCTGTGAGAAAATTTTTGCACTGGATAGAGAATGAGCCTAAGGAGAAGTGGTCTTTGCTGCATGATGTCGGCGGAGCGCGGTTTGGTATTATGACAACTAATTTAGCTGAAGTTTACAACTAGGTGATGCGTGGTGTTAGAGACCTTCCCTTGGTTGCCATTGTTGAGTTCATCCTGCATGGAACATGCAGATATTTCAGAGACCAGTACCAAGTCGCTGCCTTATCAATGCAAGTGCGAGGTGTTTTCTTCGGACATATGCTGACAAATTATCTGGAGGAAAAACGTAAGAAGGCAAAGGAGCATAGAGTTATAACTCAAGGTACTAGAGAGCACCGATTTGAAATCTTGTGTGCTGATAGGGCCAAGCGTGGAATATATAGAAGAAGAGTTGTGCAAGAATGCATACTTAAAGAGGATGGGTATTGCACATGCACGTGCCACAAGCCAAGACTCTACCACAAACCATGTTCCCATGTTATTGCAGCGAGCTCGGAGTGTGGAATACTTGATCGTACTTTTGTATCTCCCTATTTCACCAAGGAAGCCATATTGCATACATGGGCACATGAAATTTATGGTTTTGGCATAGCGGGGAATTTTACAGGTACAGTACCGCAACCTACCTATATTCCAGACCCAAGTAAGATTAGAGACAAGGTTGGGCGTCGGAAGACAAGACGTATTCGAAACGCCATGGATGAGTCTGAAGCAGGTGGAAGGTACAAACGTTGCAGCAAATGCGACAAGGAGGGACATACTTACAAGAAGTGCCCGAAGGACTCAGACATGCCCACAACAGCAGAAGCCCCGCCATCAGGATCTGGATTGGATGGTACCCCACCAACAGGAGAAGGGACAACTTCTAGGCCCACCAGGCCAAGGCGTGCATGCGTGCCTCGTGGTTCGGTCGTATAGTGATGTGTAGTAAGCTTGGTTAAGATTATGTAATGTACGGTTTTTGCTTTGTTGTAACTGAAGTGAACAAACTTGTTGTTTCAACCTATCTTCCGGATGTAATGTTCATAATCTCAGTCTTGTATTTGAATATATTTCTGTTACATGTTGTATGTGCATTCTTTATGTTTCAAATTTGATCATTTCTTGTTGTACCTTAAATTTATTGTTGTATACTTTTTCACTTTCTATTTGCATGTGTCATATGTGTTAACTGTGATAATGTCATGCAGGGATGGTGGACGACACACCAGAGCTGCTAGATCGAGGGATCGATCTGCAGCACCGCTCGTACCGTATTGCAGTGCAGAATGCCAATCTGCCCGTACTTCGACCGCGACCGTCCAGACGTCTACTTTCAGTGGACCCTCGGTTCTGTTCCAGGTATCCGTTGACTCTTTGAGGTCTCCCAATTAAGTACACATGGCTTCTTAATAACATAAAATTTTTATGTGCAGGTTACGTGAGGCAGGCCTCCTCCCGTTGTGTCGTCTTATGGAGGCCCGAGCTGGTGAGGCCGATGAGACGAGGAGGTGGAGTTTCAATAGGTCTCTTCTAGCAGCCCTGGTCGACCAATGGAGGCTGGAGACACACACGTTCCACCTGCCGTGCGGGGAGGTCACACCGACGCTTCAGGACGTTGTGTTCTTGCTTGGGCTTCCCCTCGCTGGCGATGCCATTGGGCCAGTCGACGGACTTCATGATTGGCGAGACGACATGATGGCCCGCTGCATCACCCTGCACTTCCAGCTATGAGCAGTCTCCCTCTGTACACGACCATGGGCCCGTCGTAGTAGTGGCTCATGCAGTTTACCATAAGGCCTATTTTAAAAGAATTTTATCAATTTACAGTTGTACTCAACTTTATTAACTGTATCTTTTTCAGTTCGATCAGCTACACCCAGAGGCTGACGTGTACTCTGTGCAACAGAGCTTGGAGGCCTACTTGTTGTGGCTTTTTGGCTAGGTCATGTTCACCAGCAGCGCGGGACATGCCGTCGACAAGGTCATGATCCCCTACGCGTGCGTGATCGCTGATGCTGACGAGGGAGCAGTGCCACAGTGGAGCTGGGGATCTGCAGTACTTGCGGTGACGTACAGGGGCCTTTGCGAAGCGTGTACCAAGATAGAAACAGGTTCTTTGCTCACTGGTTGCCCCCTCCTTCTACAGCTATGGGCAGCTGAACGGTTCGCGATTGGTCGACCTGTGGTGGATCACACCACCTACGAGGAGGACCTGTACTTGCAGCATCCGCCCGAGGACTTCCCCACCATGGGTACAGTCTGGTGCCGTCGTCAGGTTCATGTTCCTACCTGACGTATATAGTTAATTCGTATCGTACCTTCTAACCCATTTATTGTTATATTTCAGCGACGATGGGCACATGTGCAGGTCACGCGGTCGTACAACGAGTTTATGCTGGAGTTCGACAGGATACAGGCGACCGATGTGATCTAGGAGCCTTACAGCCAGGAGGCTATCCATGCACGAGCTCCCCTTGGGCTGTCCACGTTGTGTACACGTGACCAGGCCTTCTGGCTGACGCTCCGACCGATGGTGTTCGACATATTCGTCTAACCGCACTGCCCAGGGCGTGTTTTGCGCCAGTTCGGTCTCCCTGCAGATGCTCATAGGTAAGTACTACTAACAACTGACTTTGAAAAATTAATCGCAGTAGACATGTCTTACTCAAATTTGTGTTCAGGCTGACTCAGAGAGGACAGGTCGGCGGCAACTTATGGGTTCCACGTCTGCAGCCATACGTGGACGATTGGTTGCTTACCACAGAGGACGTCATTGATGAATACCGCCCCCACACCGAGGACTCGTACATGATGTACCTCCGGTGGTACCAGCCTCGTACCCGCACACGTGTCACCTTCGTTCCTCCGGAGCAGCAGCCACACGTCGCCGCCGTGGGTGACGCTTACCCTGCGCACCGTGATCAAGAATACTTCCGGGCCGTGAGTACTTGAATCTCTCATATATATCAGTAGTTCATTACGTATATCTTTCATCTTACTTAAAACTAAAATTAGGTCAATGGTACGCAACTACTTTACACGGAGGTTGACTCCGTGTGTCGCCGCTTGGAGGGTGGCTTGGCATTGACAGTGGACGAGCAGCGCACCTCGTACATGCGGATGCGTACGACGCTTAGATCTGTGCTGAGGGCTCTGACTTGTTGGACCTCCGACGCAGCGCCTCAAATTCCTGCACCGGCACCCGTAGCACGTCCTCCTGCACCCCAGAACAGAGGTAACTCCGTGTACCGCACCTCGTCTACCTATGTTTTTCCAATCTGGATGACTGTGTGACTTACGACGACACCTTTCATAGCGTTCTCTACGCCATACCTTCGTTCCTCCGGAGCGGGGTCCTTGGTGCACGGAGCAGAGGCATCCAGGCACTTCACTCATGCTCCACCCAGCGCGTCGGCCCATGGTGAGGGTTCCTCCGCTCAGGGAGCAGCCTGGGGAGCCTGGCCTTCGCCCCATGGAGTGGGTACCTCCTCTCAGGGAGTAGCCTGGGGAGTCTTGCCTTCGCCCCATGGAGTGGGTACCTCCGCGCAGGGAGCAGCTTCGACGTTGGGCCAGGGAGCCGGCAACTCATCGCGGACCTACCGACTATCTAATGACCCCCCACTGACGCATCGATCAGCGACGAGGAGGTCGAGATCGGCCCTTCACAGCTTGCAGGAGCACCTCGGCCCTACACGCACGAGTTATCACAGATGACTCCAGTGCAGCATGTCCACGCGACTCGAGGTGTTCCACCGGATCGCCACACCTACTCGTCGGGGCACGTGCGACCGAGGAGGCCGAAGAGGGGTAGGGGGCAGGGGCAGGGACAGGCTCAGGGACAGTAGTACCCTGTACGATGTAATTACTGTCTTGATGTATGATACGCACTATCCTTTTGTGAAAATTTACCCTAAACCCTAAAAACCCTAAACCCTAAAAACCTTAAACCCTAAACCTAATCCCTAATCCGTAAACCCTAAACCCTAAAAACCCTAAACCCTAAACCCTAAAAACCCTAAACCCTAAACCCTAAACCGTATACCTAAACCCTATACCCTAAACCCTAAACCCTTACATGCTTGCATTACATCTGTTATAATAGTCCATTACAGCACAGTTAAAAGTCACGGAAACAGTTCATTACAATTAAATTATAGGTCCGCTAGGGCGATGAGCTACTAATCCGAATTCATCTAACAAAACGGCCCTAATAATCCAAAACATAACCGGGAAGCAAGTCTTCATCTTCAGAACCACTATCCTCTCCCACAAACGCATTGGTATGGCTACGCTCAGCTGCGTTGGCCTCTTCTTCCTTTTTTTGTAGTAAGCGGCCTCCAAGTCATCAAGGGCTTGGGTGAACGCTTCATCATACTCCTCTTCTTCCTTTTTTTTGTAGTAAGCGGCCTCCAAGTCATCGAGGGCTTGGGTGAACGCTTCATCATACTCCTCGTCCTCGTCGTTCATTGGCATCTCCGCCTCCACGATCTTCTGCTTCATCTTCACATCAGCACTCCTCTTTTCGGCCTCCTCCATCTTCTCCCTCGCATGCAAGGATGCTTCCTCTTCTCTCTTCTTTTTCCATGCATCACAATCTTTCTTCCACCGAGCAGCACTTGGGGTTTGGACACACAATCGTCGGGCATAGTCAACCTGCGCTCGCTTCCACATCTTAATGTAGTTGTCCACAAGCTGAGTACCAGACCTGAACTTTAGGTCCATTAGTTGCTTTTGCTTCAGTGTATCCATGTATTCCCTGTGGTCTTCAACATGGGCAAAAACCTCCCACTTGCATTTCCTAAGGCTCTGTGATCGACCAGAACAATTTAAAGTCAGCAAATACAAAAAGTTTGGATATCAAGTGAGCAACAAGTGGAACAAAAGGACCTCATCGTAATCAACCATATGGCCGCACCAATAGCCTATTCCAAGCTCCGATGGTAGTAGGCCATACTGCGCTTCGACACCACATTTGTACAACACAGGAGGCTTGGGGGTAACCACTTTTCTCTTCTTGTCCACCTTCGGCTCTGGCCATTTGTTCTTTGGACCCCATAGCCACTCCCTGAAGTTACACTTTCGCAACAAGGTATACCCACCCTACAATGTAAAATGTTAGTACATGCACAAATACTAAGAAAGCCATGACCGCATATAATTTGCACTTACTCTGGCGGGGTTAGGACATTCGAACTCGTTAGGCCTATCTGAACTTATTACAGAATAATCTTCGCATTTGCAACGAGGCGGAGATTCAAGCCGTCTCAATTGGGCTATTTTCTTCTCCTCATCTATCATTGGGGGGGTCAGGGGGAGGTGCCACCCACCGCTCGAATTGATCGGGTGGATTATGCTTCCCTTTCTACCATTCGTCAAACTGGAGATACCTTGGGTCGAATTTGTCTGGACCGTCAATCCACTGAAAGAAAAGGCACCGCTCATGGGCCTACAAAACATGATTGCTAACGACATTGTTAGAGATGCAAGAGCTGCAATTACTAGCAATGAATAAAGGCGCAGTGACAGAGGTGCAATTACTTACATTGAATCCACCGCATGTGTAGTAGCAACGGGCAGCTGTGTCCTCATGGCGAGATTGGCCAATATCAGCCGGTTCTCCACAGTCACAATTTGGGACAGGGACTACAGGAGGAACAGGAGCATCCTTGCTAGACACGTCGGGATACAATTCTCTAGGATGATCTCGTTTTTTTCAAAACTCCGTCCGCCACAAGTTTTGCATATCTATTCAGAGAAAATACGATATTCGTCACATTTCAAATCATGCAATCCATTGTTTAAAGCATAGCATAAACATCATTATTCCTAAAACCTAAATATATCTATTCAGAGAAAATACGATATTCGTCACATTTTAAATCATGCAATCCATTGTTTAAAGCATAGAAGAAACATCATTATTTCTAACATGAACTGCAATGCTCTAACATCATTATTTATAGATCTAATATACATACTACTCACGGATCTATCCAGAGTCAACTAAAAACTAAACAACTCTAGTGCACAATATATTTTACTAATGCATAGCAACAGACTTGTAATGTATGAGAAACTTACCTAAAAGCCGAGGTCTTAAACTGACAGGGCTTCGCCGTTTACTTCCTTCTCCTCCCTCCTCTCCTCTTTCTTTTTTTCTGGAAAATTTAGTGAATATAATGAAAATCTAAAGAGGGGGCTGGGTATACATAGGGAGACCCAAAAAACGCCCACTGTGTGGGCGTTTTTTGTGCCCATGGGGCCGCCTGCAAAAGTGGTCGCTGTTTTGCAGGCGGCCCCCTACAGGGCAAAAAACGTCCACACAGTGGGCGTTTTTTTACTGCTTCGAGGCCCGCCCGTAAAACAGCGCGCACTTTTGCAGGCGGCCCCCTGGACCGTAAAAAACGCCCACGCAGTGGGCGTTTTTTTACTGCTCCGAGGCCAGCCCGCAAAACAGCGGGCACTTTTGCAGGCGGCCCCCTCCCCACCAAAAAACGCCCACGCAGTGGGCGTTTTTTGGACGCAGGTGGGCCACCCGCAAGAGCCGGCACCGGCGGCGGCCAGCTCTGTGCCACGTCACAAAAAACGCCCACTGTAGGCGACTAGTTCTGTCATATTTCCAAACCAAAAATTAATTTTGTAAATTTTTTTTAAAAAAATTAAAAATAAAAAAATTCCTGCTGCAGCTGCTTCGCCGGCCAGGGAAAAGAGCTGGCCGGCCGGGAAAATTGGAGGGAGAGAGGGGAGGCCGGTGCTGGGCTGGCTATGGCTTTGGGCCGAATGGCCTTTCTCATATTCCTGCTGAAACCTTAAGGTAAGTTCCCTTCTATGCTAAACCTCGGGCACCTACCTGTGTGTATATATGTTGCCAAATATAGACACAACCTTGGAGGTCTACTAGGGGTCAACTAGGGTTGTGGGGTCCATTTTCAAGGGTCGGCAACCACGATGATCAAATCAAATAGAGTATTTGACCTGGGAGAAAGAATGGAGGTTGATTAGGAAAATTGAAAGGGGTCAAGGTAAAGGATTAGTTGACTCGTGGAGTAGATAGAGATCAGAGTATGGACGTAAGAGAGAAGAATAGGTAAGAGGCTTTTCCTCCTAGCGAACATGTGCTACAAAGATGGAACGCACTCGCAGGGGCGGAGGAAAAGTATAAAAAGAACAAGGTAAGAGTTCAGAGAAGATTCGAGATAGATCCACAAGGAAAAGAAGGGAGGTTGCTATGGAGTTGTGCTCTCTAATACTAAACCCTAATTCGAAAAGAAACTCCGACAAACTCTTATAAGCAATTCTATATGTATACAATAATTAATTTATTTATAAATTATTGTTAGTTAAGCTAGGTTTGACCTAACATCTACATGCTTCACACAATTACAAGAAAATTTTTTAAAAGTTCGTATTTTGGTTTCTCCAAAAATCCGGGATTTTACAGGAACTGCACAGAGAATTGCATTGTAGTGTTCTGTGAAATTGCATAGCATATCTCGTTCCGAGAGGTTCATTTGTAGTGGCTCAAAATACACACATGTTCCGAAATAGTTCATTAGAGATTTTAGAGGCCAGAGTTATTAAAACTTAGCGTTATGTCGTGGACCAAACTAATAACACGATATTTACAAAAGATATACTTAAATTGAATACATAATACATATCATATAGCTTGTAGATCGCTCCCCAACTCGCTCATATATGTGGGCTCCTTGTCTTCTTAGCTTGTAGATCGCTCCCCAACTCGAAATGTTGTTTGTCATAAAAAATACTCGAAATATTGGCGGGATTGTTTGTATTTTTTTAAAAGTTTCCGGTAATTTGCTACCCTCGAGAGCAACATAATAAACAATTCTTCCACGATGCCAAACATTTAGACTGACGATTTCAATGACTTGACTGAGTTCTGACGCCAGCACCGAACCTTGAACACATAATAACAAAACCCGTACGCCTGCATTCTTCAAAACAAGACATATCTCACCACCTGTACTGTACCTACCATGCCGTACGTATCGATCTTGTGCCATTTGGAAGAATCTAACTAGGAAAAGACATATTCTCCGAACAACTCACGTTTAATCCTCTGTTAGCAACTTAGCATGAACAATAATAAAATGCAAGAACACCAACTTCTTTCGCGAAGGGGGAAAAAGACATGTTCTATCTAGAGTACATATACGGAGCAGATAATCTTGCTCCGGCCTGCACTGAAAATAAAAAGTGCAGCATCGAGAGAGTGGCTCTCTTGGATGGTTTCTGTTGGCCGGATCGTGAAGGGCTTTGGCGAGTGCCTTGTATAATGGTCATTGGTCACAGGCTCGCATGCATCATCACCTCGGCCAGCAAATCCCCGCTGCAGACAGGCGATAGAACAAGATACATCTCTTGGTCGGAATTAGTTGTTAAACTTCCCAGCGCCAACCTATAAAAAATTACGTCAATGCGTTGGCTGTCGACAGCTTTTCATCCTGGTTTTCCACAGGTTCACTGCTGACTATGTACGTGGCACAAGAACAGAAACGTTAGCTCGGTCCAGGCTGATGGCTGCTACTATAGAGATAGGCCAAATGGAGGACACATCACGGCGCGGTTGACACTATCAACACGGATAACTTCTTTTTCTTTTTTTGTGAATTGAACACTAGGCTTTAACGTAAAGCACAAGCACGACACTTGACAAGGTTAACAGTGCTATACTGAAATAGTGAGCTTGGTGGGCCTCATGGGTCATACTGGCCCAATTAGCCCATCTCAACTCATCCTTTACGAGAAGAGTTTACAAGGTGTGTGTAGAGTGATATGTATCCAGTATATCTAATCGCATGTAAAATCAATCCAAATAGGATAAGGTTTTTCGAGAAAGAAACTTAAAAGTCCCAATCAAACTGGAGATATCTCATCTAACTTATTGGAAGAAAAGGTATAGTAAGATGTACTTGGAAATCAGCTCTATGTGATACTTCCTTGTAGGAACCTCTATGTAAACTGATTTGAATACTTCATTGTATGTTGAATACCATCTAGGCAATTAGGCTTACATAACCATCAAGGCCCATGTCGACACCTAGCATACAAGAGAGCTATCCACCATTGGACATAGGGGTACCCCATACCATACCTCAACTAGTATAAGTCTATAATCATGTGTGCTACCAACCTGATTCCCTGTTCACAATTCTTTGATCTTCATTGTGGGAGTTAATAGTTCTGACATAGGGGTAAAGGTCGAAGGTGGCGGGGATCTAGATTGGGATCACCTCCACCTCGATGAAGCAACACAAATGTATGGTGGTGGTGTGTGACTCTGAGGAAGAAAATAAGGCAAGAGGGGGAGGGAATGGGCGTTACATGAACACCTCCTCTAGGTGGTGGTGATCAAAGATTGATACATGTGAGGAGAGGGGAGCGAGGTCCAAGTCCAAGGTGAGCGACAAATATAGTAAGGCTAGGGGTAGGCTAGGGTAAGAGGAGAATGAGTGTTGGTGGAAGGGACGGAGCTATAGAGGGAGCATAGGCGGCGACAAGGAGCTGGGGAGGGACTTTAGCTTAGATGTGGTGTCCTCTATTTTGTACTTTAGACCCGAGAGGTTGGAGGATCGAGATTAGGCCAACCAATAATAGGGTTGTGCGCATGAAGGCTTGCTAGCACATGCATGATAAGGTGGCAACTAGACATGACCTTTTGTGTTGTTTGATGCCGATCAAGGTATGGCTGCAGTGGTCAGACCTTGCTTGTGTTGTTCTTTTAACACGTGATGGCTCCTAAGGTGCATCTAGGTCTATTTTTTTGGTCCAGTGAGACCAACTGAAATCTTCTAAGTGCAACTCGGTTGGGTTGTTTGTAGTGGTGGAACTTACTTACCAGTGTTGAAGTACTCAATGTAGTTACTCGCATTTTTAAAGATTTAATGACATTTTTGCTTCAATTGTTCTTTCAGTTTTACACGACATGTCTATTAATAATGAGGCACCTAACTTAGTCTCATATTTTTTTATAAGATACTTATAGAAGGAGTAGGTTCATTAATACAACACCAATCAA
The DNA here is from genome assembly GCA_023333625.1 of Bothriochloa decipiens. Lineage (NCBI taxonomy): Eukaryota > Viridiplantae > Streptophyta > Magnoliopsida > Poales > Poaceae > Bothriochloa > Bothriochloa decipiens. Next base: position 41,322,095 of record CM041640.1, on the reverse strand, counting down.
GTTTTGGCAATATGCCTGTTAGCCTTTATATATATACTAGTATTATGCCCGTGTGTTGCTACGGGTTGACAAACTTTTATATAAAAACACATGGATCACACAAAAAAATAATATTACAAAATTAAATAACGCATCGAAGTGACATTTAATTCAAACAAGCGAAGTTTGTAAAATTAACACAATTACATAGATCTCAATGTCGCATGCTCATAAACTCTGTTGTATAGATTTTTTTGTGATTCGCCTAAAATTTAAATCTAACATGTACATATGATTTTCATAGTTGGCATATAGCGTGTACATAACATCTCCGTGGAGTCTGATGAACCATTTAAAAATACCTAGGGACAACAACAAATATGGCGTCAATGAAATAATATTTGTACAATATAAATTGAATGAAAAAGAACTATATATATTAGTAATGTTCTATTAATTACCTCGCCTATAGCGTTAGCACCTCCTTAAATACAATATTCTTCGTGAAAGTTCCATTTACTATTGGGGTCTTCTTATCCTTCCCTTTTTTATTTGACTGCATTCTTATTTTTTCCCCGGCAATCTTTTTAGCATTTTTCTTCTCCATCTTTTTAGCCTCCTCCTCCTGTGCATCCGCATCAGGCGGGAGGGCAAGGATCTTGATATTCGCTCTTGACGTTGCTCTAGATATCGCAACATACAACTGACCGTGAGAGAACACCGGTGCGGGCAGATACACACCTACATTTGGGATAGTTTGGCCCTGTGACTTATTGACTGTCATGGCGAAGCTTAGCCTGATAGAAAACTGTTTCCTCTTAAACTGGAACGGGAATATCTCATCATCAGATGGGCATAGCGGTATTCGAGGAAGGAATACCCGCTTCCCAGTGTGCTTCCCCACCATGATTTCTGCGTCGATTGTATTTCTTCGGAACCCCCGCACCAGTAGCCTTGCAACGTTGCATAGCCCATTGGCCGAATCAATATTCCTAAGCAATATGACAGGACACCCGAGCTTGAGCTTCAAGATATGTGGAGGCAGCCCATTAGGAGTGAGACTATTAAGGAACTCTAATGGATAGTAGTTATGTGGATCATCTATCGTGGAGTCAAAACTGTGATACACCATTTTGTCACCTTCGAACATATCAATCATTTCATGTTGATCATGTCCACACAATCGTTATGTGTAGACAAAATCGCTCTGGTGGTGATGTACTCTTTGTCTGCCATGTTTGCATGTAGATTCGGAAAGATGGTGTCAATCAATGTACGAAGATCCTTCTCGGCATTGCCAGAGTACGGGACACGGATGTCATCGGGAATTCGTACATCTCCATCTTTGTTAGCCTCCTCCGTTCCATCACCAATGCGCAACAGATAAGCTGCAAACCATGGGTCACTCTGAGCTCTCATGTTGCGGACAAGCTTTAGGTGGCGCATGGATTCTCGAAGATACGACCTCCATAGAGAAGCTCCAACTATTTGAGCCCTGGATCCTTTCTGCACAACAGGGAGGACCTGTCTAAAATCCCCACCAAAGACAATAGTCTTCCCACCAAACGAGAGGTATTTTCGGCCCATTGCATCGCGTAGGTGTTTGTCTAGTGCTTCCACATTTTTCCTCTTTGTCATAGATGCCTCGGCCCAAATCATGAGAGCTGCTTGTCGTAGCAGCTTGGCAGTACCACCCTGTATCGGGAAGGTACAACTATCGCCCTCTTTAATAGAGAGGGGTAACTTGAAACGCGAGTGGGCCATCCTCCCTCCTGGCATTATGGATGCCGCGACTCCAGATGTAGCTGTAGCCACAGCAAGCTTGTCCTGGCTACGTAGTTTTGCGAGAAGTGCCCTATACAAAAAGGTCTTCCCCGTCCCGCCCGGTCCATCCACAAAGAACAGCCCGCCTTTTTTCCATTGACAGCAACCATTATCTCATCATATGCAGACCTTTGCTCGTGTTGAGCGAGTCACACAATAGCACATCCTCAGCATTCAACTTGACGCTAGCTTCCTCAAATATCTCATGAGGAATCTGGCTTTCACTGTCATATGTGTCATCAATACGTGGAAGGGAAAATTCCTTTATATCCTTCCCCATAGACTGCAGCATGTTTCTAATGTCTATCAAAACCATCTGTTGCACCAGATTTGGGGATGGATTATTATGGTTGTAGTCTTCTGACATTGCATCGTAGTGTTTTGTCCACAACCCCATCACATCATTCGGCTCGCAAAATACCAATATTGTTGCAATTAGCCTTCGTAGAGAGGAGGGCATCTGGAAGAATGTAGCTTCATCTAGACATTCATCTAGTGTGTTATCTTCTTCAATTAGACCTCTCCTTTTTGCAGCTTCATGGAATGAAGGTAGGAGAATGCCATCAATAGTCCTTAGGTGTTCATATGAGGTAGCACCAACAACATTGTTTAAAAGGACACGAAGAAAGTAGCGTTCTCCCTCAGCAGGATGAGCCGAGATGAGTCTACCAACTTGAAAAATAGAGTTTTTCCTAGGCTGCCAGAATTTACCATCAGACTGCCAGGTAAAATGCTCTGGGAAGTCCCTATACAAGATCCCACGGGCCTCCTCATGCTGCCTGTTATAATCAAAGTATGCGGTCAGCATTGAGTCTTCTGCACCTGGCCTATTAACGATCCGTTCAACCTTGTCTCATTCATGAAATGACACCATGTGCATGCCTGGTAGATGAAGCTGCAGCGGCTGTACTGGTGGATGCTTCTTGCTCAAGTCAAAGCCATATATCCTCCATAGTGCTTCTGGAGGTGTCACCCATCGGGCTTCTCTATATTGCTTTATCTCATCAATGTTCCCTTTCTCGTCTACTTTGTCAGCCTCCCTCATCACCACTGATGCCCTATCGTGTCCCTTGTATATGTACTTGAAGAGGAACTTTACTGATTTAATGCTCCCACAGGCCTCAACATTTATATGGCAGTTGAAGGTACGCATCAGACAAGGGTTGTAAGGGACGACCCATTGATTGTCCAGGAAATGGCCTCAGACTTTTTCCGTGCGTCCATCATCGCGTCGCCGATAGATGGGGTATGAATCCTTTCCTTGTGACGTTGACTCACAGAATGGTCGCGGGTAAAGATTCTTGCATGAACTGCAACCCACCGTGCACGGACAGTATGGATTAAGCGTCCCGCATGGACCATGCATCATATGCTTTGTGACCATCTTGTAGAGCTCAGGGTACTTCTTCTTGTTCGGTAGCTCTGCAGAGATAATCATGTCATATTGCTCAGGACATGTGAGCTTGTACTTCCATTCCATTATTAGAAACCAGTGTGCATGCGGCAAGCCCCTCTTCTGGAACTCCACTACATATACATAGGCCCTCACCTTCCCAAGTATGTCTTTCTCCATCAACATTTTCCTCATCGCTTCTAACTTTTCTTTGAAGACCCGTGTGACAAGATCTGGACGGTCCTGTGCTGTCTGGCCTGGATAAAGTTCATTCTTGATCTCATCCCAGTTTGGGTTGCACGTCATAGTGAGGAAGATATCAGGTTTACCATACTTCTGCACCAGAGCCATTGCGTCCATGTAACGACGCCTCATATCACGTGGTCCTCCAATGAATGATGAAGACAGGACAGTACGCCTTTCGACATTCTCGGCAGATCCTTCACCTGAATGCATACTGTCCACCAGGCCTTGGTATAGGTCAGCTCTCAAACTATCCTGATTGTTTCGCATGTAATCTAAACGTGAGCTCTCAATCTTGATGTAGGTGTCGGTGGCAAACTGCTGGAAAAGACGACCGCCATAGAGAATTGGATTAAATATCCCTGGCCGCATCTGGAACTTGTAGCAGTATTAGTCACACACGGAGACACATACATTCCCAATAGGTTCTACACGGAGACAATGCTCGAATTAGTATTATGAGCTAAGAGAAAATGGTTTAATATGCATTATTGAAAAGAGTTCAATTAAGTTACCTCCATTGTCATCATTAGAATCATTTCCAGCATTCACAGCACGCTTTTTGTGCCGTGCTTGAGCTCTCTCGACTTGAGCATCAGTGACATCCACTTTTGGAATGCAATTGTGCCACACGAGCTCACCCTTTGGGGCGAATATCGGGTATGACAGTGGGTCATAGCACGCATTGTATGAGCGGATGTCGTGTATAGACTGATCCTTCCCTTGCAAGAGAACATTATGCTGGAATTGGCCTAGACACTCACTCCCCTCAACCCAGACGGCGGCCACCTCTTTTGCAATTAGCACATTATATGTTCTCTGGTCAAGCCGCTGGTCAAGGTTCAGCTCGATACGGTAATCCTCGATGTTTTCAGCGTGTCCCACACTCCTTAGTTGCTGAGAGTAAGGATTCCCATTAAATATCCCAACCAATTGCTCTATAACTTCTCTATCTTTTTCTGCACATTGCTTACGACACTTGCTCATTCGATGCTTAAGGGATGGATTGTCATCATAAAAGTAAAGCTCGAGGTGTCTCTTTTCAACACCATCCTCTTTACCAAAAGATCGTATGTTATGGTAAATCTGGCTATGGGCACAAAAGGTGTAGACACCACAGATTCGCATGTTAATCGTCACACGATCTAGGTGGCAGTACAGAGAAGTGAAAGAGAAGTGGCCGTTGAAATATCTGATGTTTGCACGGAAGTGTCTAGCATCAGGGTCCATGCTTTTCCATAGCCTCATGAGTGGTGTCTCAGGATTTAAAAGTTGAATCTTTCCACCCCGACAACAAAAGCCTGGTGGTTCACCCTCAAATTGTTTAGTTGTGCAGTGCACACAGTTGGGCACATCAATTAGCATGTGTGACTCTAACAGGACATTAGCGTAAACCTGGTCATATGGATCCGAGATATCAAGCTCACTGTTCTCTTGCTCATCCGTGTCATCATTATGCTCGACATCAGTTCCATCCTCGTCGTATTCTGCCAAATGTTGATTTGTTATGAGTTGAAAGAAAGTTTATGAGAGAATGTTTTCAGTGTTACGTGTTGTACCTTGTCCAGTGAAAAAGTACACCTCATCATCTTCCTGGTCATCCTCAAATACGACATCCGCATCATAATCTGTACAACATAGGCACATATATGATGAACGAAATATAATGGCGTACACAATAAACAGAAAGGGGGTAAATTTAACAAAGGCAATACCATCTTCAACCATAGAGTCTGTTGTATCATCTTGTGCACCGTTTGGAGGTATTGGGGAGGTACCATCAACTATAGACGGTTGTGTTTGTGTGTTTGTGCAATTATTAGGAGGTGGAACTGAAGATTCCTGAGTGACACCATCTGCAATTTCCAAAAGGTATGAGTTTTTGGAGTAGAAAAGTGAAAGTGGAAGAGCAAACAATACATATAATAGATGTAATTACCGTTGTAAACAATACTTGGTTGACTCGGGTCATTCGCATCATTGCACTTTCCATCCGCACAACCTCTAGCCCTTCTTCCAATGTTTGCTTCAAAAGCCCGATTGCGACAGGATAGAAGTGTATTTCTCTCTCCAGCGGTCACTCTCTGCCTATGTACGGTGTGTGCCGCAGCCAATTCAGGGGACTGGATGTTTGGAGTTTGAACTACAACAGTTGCGATGTATACAGGTGTGCCCGTCAATTCGGGTATTTCCATATCGTGTGAAGTCGTTTTAGGAGATTGAGGTGAAGAAGGGAAAATAAGCTGAGGATTAAAGTGAGGGCTCTCCATGGCAATTGAGTCTGGATGCAAATTGTTTGCTCAGTGTTCTTTCACCTTCCTATTGTAGTTTCTCTTCATCTCTTTTCGTTTCACTTGGTTCTCTTGTAATTGCAGTTTTCTTGCAGCTGATTTCTGTGCATTTTTTGTCACATACAAGTCACGTCTCTCTTGTTTAATAGCGCCCTTTGCTTAGGAGACATCACAGCCCTTCGTGCTCTATCTAACTCATTCTTACGCTCTTTTGGACACGTGACAATATTGTTGATAGAACTGGATGCACCAACAACACCTATATATAATAAAAAGTGGGGTCTCAAATAAATTACAAAAGGACACATATTGTAATAACATAAATTTCTTATTACATTGTAATGAAGCACAATTGGTTTGCCCACTACACTTTTTCTTCTCAAATAGATAACATTAATTAAAAAAAACAATGCACCTAGGTATATATCAGGTGATTCTATCAGTCATGTCAATTATGCCACTTTGATCTATACATCTAACAGAGTAGTCATGTACATATATATAATAACATGATATTAACCTTGGCCTCAACATCATACAAACGCAAGAAAACATAATTAGTATTCGGAGAAAAACAAATACATGTGTTATCTTTGTTAATCTGCATGGGATTATATGAGTTGTTCTGGTGTAGCCAATCACTATCTTCATAGCCTTCATTATTTTCCATGGTTGATTCAACTCCAACTGGTACAACATAATCGCACAAGAAAACATAATTAGTATTCGGGGAAAAAACATAATTAGTATTCGAGGAAAAAAACAAATACATGTGTTATCTTTGTCAATCTGCATGGGATTGTATGAGTTGTTCCGGTGTAGCTGGTCACTATCTTCATAGCCGTCATTGTTTTCCATGGTTGATTCAACTCCAACTGGTATAACATAATTGCACAAGAAATAAGCGAACAATTTACTGATGTAAGCAAGTGGTATTATTCATTCAGAACAAAAACTTTTCTTAATTTGTAAAGTTTTAGTCAATCATATAAGATTTTTGCTAATTTGCACAAAACATATAGTTTAATTTATATACATTGAGGACATACATCACTATATATTAAACTAAAACAAAAAATGGTAATAATGAATTCAATAAGGGGAAATCAGAATGCAGTGGACCTGAAGACCCAACAGCTAGTGTAGTTTCTGCCTTTCTCATCTGACGATTTTCTTTACGTTTTTAACTCTCTATCCTTTTCTTGTTGAGACAGTGCTGCATATCGTGCTTTTTCTCTTTCCCTTATACGCTGCTTACGTTCATCAACTTGCGATTGTGAATTTGATGTTGTCTGACAAGCTGTTTGAAAATAAATTCACAGATATTTACTTAATCACCACAAATAATAGCTATTTGATGTTGTCTTTGGGCATGACTATAAATAATTACCTCCATTTATGGTGTTTGTCAAGTCTGCAAATGGTGTACGACCTTCGTTATTTTGCATAGGTTTCATTATGACGAAACTGAACACAAAAGCAACAAATAAAATTCGTGTTATGAAACTTGTCCATGAGAGCAGTGCTAAAAACTTCTGACGTTTAAAATCTTTGGAATTGTCGAAGAGTGAAGTACTCCATCCACCTAGAAAATACTACGTGAATGCCTTGAAAAATACTGCCTGGATGCGAAATACTTCTATCGTTTTAATTGACGTGTTCGTGGACGGCGACAAGCTCAAGCGGCACAAGGTTGGAGCCACCTGTGCACAGACCATCACCAAACCATGAAGACGGATGTACAATTCACAAAATAATAATATATAACTTGTTTTTTGTATCATTATCATAGTAAAATAGTAAAGAGATTAAAATGATATATTTAAATAAATGTCTAATTCAAAACCATACGTGCAGAAGGTATATCAGGGAGAGATGCTATTTTTCAGATATATCAGTGAGCCGAATAGTATAAACATAACATGAAACGGTCAGCCTTGTGCACTCGATGTAGTCGGACCATGATCAGGGCCAGTAAAGGAAAAAAAAGATGGCTTCAAACTGAACTATTTGTGCATAATAAAGCTTGTGCATTGCAATCTCCCACAAAATAGTAGCATCTTGTTGTCTTACCTCACTGAGATCCCTGCGTTTTTGAGATAATGCAAGGGAAAGAAGATACAGCAAATGGAAGCACCTCAGACATGGTACCAAACAGCCCCTTTCTCTTACCAGTTTCCCATAATTTTCAGTTCTAATAAATATGTGTTTTGATCCTCTATAAAAACTTTTCTTAACTGAGCCAAACTACAAAAACCGAACATGAGATATGAGATTGATTGTCGGTGTGAAATCTGAATGGTCTTGTGATTCATGGTCCAGATGCATTGTAAACAAAAAAACAGGGAGGATAGGGATTTCTGATCTCACCGATGGGGCGTACAAATGCAGTTGGTGGTCCACGAGCGCTGCACCGTTGATGATGAATTTCAATCGGAATGGCGGTCAGATGTAGTTGAGCTCTGAACAATTATGCAAATAAAAGCTGTGCTGCAAAATTATTATAAGCCAATTAAATAATGTAACTTAAAGCATCAGGCAAAACTTTGCACACTGTTTTTCCCAAAACTTTGCATGTAATTCTTTCTATTATAGCATGATGGTGAGCACACATAAGTGGCAGCAGGTTGTTGCAATCAAAAGGCAAAGGGGCTAGTACTTGAACAAGAAATGAATTGTTGTTGCCGAGCAGGTGGTGCTGCTGCCTGCCGTGAATCTCGATTCTCGATCAAATAAACAAGCAGTTCTATTTCCTACTGGGTGGAGGATTGGACAGCTAGCTATATGTAGCAGCTGGAATTTGTTCGCCGCTGACCAGCAAACAAGAAAAGAAAGCTGCAGCGAGGGAGCGGACCAGCAGGAGATCAAGAGCACATGGAAATTGGGCGCAGAGCATCTGCCGACCTGCACCGGTGCTCTGCAGGCAGCGCTCGAGCATGGAGGGGCTGCTCCACCGGGAAAAGCGATGCAGATCGGCAAACCCGTCGTACAGGCAGATCGAGGTGGATTCATTCGGCGACCAGCTGAATGGCAGTGAGGGAGAATGGAGGTCGTGGATCTCGACGAACCTTCCACGGTGACGATCGACGTCTCCTCGTCTTCGTTGGGCTCTGAAGCGCCGAGGGGGCCGGGATCAATCAGTGAGGACCGCAGCGGTGTCCGCGACGGCAGTGGCGGAGGACGAATAAAACTTTAGGTATGGCGAAATTGACAATATTCACTGGTTAGCAGCTCTTGTCATGGCAGATTAGCGCATGGGGCAGTGATTTAAGAGAGGAGTTGTGGGTTTGCAGCATAATCCAGGTATGGCAGCTGCCACGCCTTGCCACCATACTCCTCCGCCACTGCGCGACGACGCCCGTGACGGCGAACGGTGAGGACGGGGCAGGAGTGAAAGGCCAGCGAGGACGACGGTGTAGTCGACGGCGCCGCGGGAGAATGGTGAGGAAGACGCGCAGGGCCGAAAGTCTGTAGTCGCATGTAATGGAGGGGAAGAGACAGGGGGACGACGCATTCAGCTCTCAATTTTGCTGCACGGGGGTTCACCTTTCAATTATGCTGCATGGGAGTCGCATTCTATATTTGCCACACGGAAATCACCTTTTTAATTTTAGCGCATGGGATTGGATGCGACATGGCACCTTCCAAATATCATCACGCTGGATTGGAGGCATGCATGATTAATTTTGTTTCCATTTTACGTGAACGCATGCCACCTGTGCCAATTACGTGTTTCAATTTTGTTTCCAAATATCATCACGTGAAGGGGGGAGGGAGGGGGTGCGGGATCGCAAAATGAGGAAAGAGGGAGAGAGAGGGTGCGGGATCGCATGGGCAGTCACGGATCTATAAAAAAGTATCTATTCTTTGTTCTTTTTATTTGTAAGAGAGGAAGATTTTTATTATGATAAAACGGAGATGACGCCATTGGTTACGCATTCTAGATCGCACGGTGGCCATGTATGTCCATTTGTCTGAGGTTGACGGTTCTTATGTAAATCAGTAAATGGTGCCAACTGCCAATTCACATCGCTGTACGCTTGTACGTGATCCCATGAATATTATAGCTTCGTTGAATCCTAAGGCGGCCGTCCGGCTGGCCGGAATCTCCGTCCCGTCCAAAACTCCAAACCATTTGGCAACATCAGGAGCTGCACCCGAGGCGTTGCCTGCTGCCCTTCTTGGCTTCTTATCAAACCCAACGCCACCACTTGGCGCGCTTTTTGGTCTTGGATACATGGTTCTTGCATTGTGCCAGCGCCGGAGGCATGGATGACTTCTCCTTCTCCCGCTCCGGCACGCACCAGCCGCGCCGGCAGCGGCAAGCCGCATCAGGCGCGCGCAGTCCCTTCCCCACCACCCCGGACATCTCCACCTCCTTCGCCGGCTCAGCTACCCCTCGTGGCATCCTTCGGCGCCGCCTCCCCCTCGACGACACGTCGTGGCAGAGCTCCGTGTCCTGGCAGCCGGCGATCGACACGTCATGGGCGCAGCCGCACGGCCTCGGCGCCGCAGTTGGGCCATGGGCGCCGGCCGGGTCGGACCCCGCGTCGCGGCGCGGGCCGGCGGTGTTCCGTCGCACGGCCAGGGACTACTACCTGGCCAGACGCTCCATCCGGATGATGTACCGCGACCGCTCGTCGGCGTCGGCGTCGCGGTCGCGGCTGCACTCCCGGTCCGTGGCAATTGCTGCCGGCGGCGGCGGCAACAAGCGGTTGGAGCTGCAGAGCGTGGTGACCGACGCCAGCCGCGCCATCGTCGTCGTGCCCAACACCTCGTTCGCCAGCAACGACGACATCATCAGCACCGCCACAACCGCCCGCACCGCCGGCGGCATCGGCGGCGGCCGAGGCGTCGGCTCCGGGGACAAGGCGATGGTCAAGTACAGCGACACGTTGTACATGTCCCGCGAAGTCTCCTTCTCGCGGGACCACCAAGACAAACTCTACGTTCCGGCGCGGCGGGACGGCGGGGACGCGCCGAGCTTCGGCTACGACGTCAGTGTCACGTCCTACAGCCGGAGCCAGTACTACGACGGCGACGACGGGGACGACTACGACGAGTTCGACTTGGACGACGAAGACGAGATCGAGGTGAGGATCGGGAAGCCTGTCAGCATCGCCGGGCTGTTCAAGTACTCGACGCCGCTGGACATCCTCCTGCTCGTTCTTGGGTGCCTCGGCGCCATGATCAACGGTGGATCTTTGCCCTGGTACTCGTACCTGTTTGGGAATTTCATCAACAAGGTTGTCAACAGTGACAAGTCGCAGATGATGAAGGACGTCAAGCAGGTAACTTAGTAAGATGCTGATGATACCATAAGCCTGAAATTTAATGATGATTTAGCAAAAATTTCTTGGAGAATTTACAATACTGCTTTGCTGGATAAAATGCAGATAAGCTTTTACATGATGTTCCTGGCTGTCGCTGTTGTCATAGGAGCTTATCTTGGTAAGCAAGAATAATGTTCAATTCTCGGCAAATCTTGGAGCATTCATCCCCTGCTGTGATGATCAATCAACTCTGTGCAGAGATCATGTGCTGGAGGATGATCGGTGAGAGGTCGGCGCTGCGTATCCGACGGAAGTACCTCAAGGCGGTGCTGAGGCAAGAGATCGGCTTCTTCGACACGGAGGTGAGCACTGGCGAGGTGATGCAGAGCATCTCCAGTGATGTCGCCCAAATCCAGGACGTCATGGGAGACAAGGTATGTAACAGAGCATACATAGTTACGGTACAGAACAGAGCATTAGCATAACGCTGACTGTTCAACCTTCTGTCTGAAAAAAAAGATGGCAGGATTTGTGCACCATGTCTTCACCTTCATCTTCGGCTACGTGGTGGGCTTCATCAAATCTTGGAAGATCGCTCTCGCCGTGTTCGCCGCGACGCCCGTGATGATGACGTGCGGCATCGCCTACAAGGCCATCTACGGCGGCCTCACCGCCAAGGACGAGGCGTCGTACAAGCACGCCGGCAGCGTGGCGCAGCAGGCCATCAGCTCGATACGTACGGTGCTCTCCTTCGTCATGGAGGACAGGCTGGCCGACCGGTACGCCGAGTGGCTCAACCGGGCGGCGCCCATCGGCATCAAGCTCGGGTTCGCCAAGGGCGCCGGCATCGGGGTCATCTACCTCGTCACCTACTCGCAGTGGGCGCTGGCGCTGTGGCTTGGCTCTCGCCTCGTCGCCAGCGGCGACATCAAGGGCGGCGACGCCATCGCCTGCTTCTTCGGCGTCATGGTCGGGGGCAGAGGCCTGGCGCTGTCGCTATCCTACATGGCGCAGTTCGCGCAGGGGCGGACGGCGGCGGGGCGGGTGTTCGAGATCGTCGACCGGGTCCCCGACATCGACGCCTACGGCGGCGGCGGCCGGTCGCTGTCGTCGGTGAGGGGGCGGATCGAGTTCAAGGACGTGGAGTTCGCGTACCCGTCGCGTCCGGAGGCCATGATCCTGTACAACCTGAATCTGACCATCCCGGCGGGCAAGATGACGGCGCTCGTCGGCGTCAGCGGCGGCGGCAAGTCCACCATGTTCGCGCTCCTCGAGAGGTTCTACGACCCGACGCGGGGCACCATCACGCTCGACGGCCAGGACCTGTCGTCGCTCAACCTCCGGTGGCTGCGCTCGCAGATGGGGCTAGTGGGGCAGGAGCCCGTCCTGTTCGCCACCTCCATCGTCGAGAACGTGATGATGGGGAAGGAGAATGCGACGCGGCAGGAGGCCATCGCCGCCTGCGCCAAGGCCAACGCCCACACCTTCGTCGTCGGGCTCCCCGACGGCTACGACACGCAGGTCGGCGACCGCGGGACCCAGCTGTCGGGGGGACAGAAGCAGCGCATCGCCCTGGCGCGCGCCATCATCCGGGAGCCCCACGTGCTGCTGCTCGACGAGCCCACCAGCGCCCTGGACGCCGAGTCCGAGGCCGTCGTGCAGCAGTCCATCGAGTGTCTCGCCGTCGGCCGCACCGTCGTCGTCATCGCGCACCGCCTCGCCACCGTCCGCAACGCCGACACCATCGCCGTGCTCGACCGCGGCGCCGTCGTCGAGTCCGGGCACCACGACGACCTCGTCGCTCGGGGCGGCCCGTACGCTGCGCTCGTCAAGCTCGCCTCGTCGGACAGCGGCAGGTCGTCGTCTGACGAAGCCTCTGCCGCTGCCGGCAAAATACATGCCGGCAGCGCGACGCCGCCGGTGTACAACAGCTTCACCGACGACTCGGGCGTCTACGACGACGACATTTTGTCGTCCGTGTCCAAGTCAAGGTACGGCGACGGCGCTCGTCGGACGTTCCCCCGAGAACGAGAAGAGGCGGTGGATGGTCGCGCCGCAAAAATGGCCAAGGACGTTGCCGCCGCCAGCGAAAACAACAAGGTGAGCGTGTCGGAGGTCTGGAAGCTGCAGCGGCAGGAAGGCCCGCTGCTGATCCTGGGGTTCCTGATGGGCATCAACGCCGGCGCGGTGTTCTCGGTGTTCCCGCTGCTGCTGGGGCAGGCCGTGCAGGTCTACTTCGACTCGGACACCTCCAAGATGAAGCGGCAGGTGGGCGCTCTGGCCATGGCCATGGTGGGGCTCGGCGTGGCGTGCATCCTGGCCATGACGGGGCAGCAGGGACTATGCGGGTGGGCAGGCACCCGGCTGACAACGCGCGTCCGGGACCGCCTGTTCCGTGCCATCATGCGGCAGGAGCCGGCGTGGTTCGACGAGGAAGACAACGCGATGGGCGTGCTGGTGACGCGCCTGGCGCGGGACGCCGTCGCGTTCCGGTCCATGTTCGGGGACCGCTACGCCGTGCTGCTCATGGCCGTGGGCTCCGCCGGCGTCGGGCTTGGCATCTGCTTCGCGCTGGACTGGCGGCTGACGCTCGTCGCCATGGCGTGCACGCCGCTGACGCTCGGCGCCAGCTACCTGAACCTGCTTATCAACGTCGGCGCCAAGACAGACGACGGCGCATACGCGCGGGCGTCCAGCATCGCTGCCGGCGCCGTGTCGAACGTGCGCACGGTGGCCGCGCTCTGTGCCCAGGGCAACATCGTCGCCACCTTCAACCGGGCGCTGGACGGGCCCGTGTCCAAGGCTCGCCGGAGGTCGCAGGTCATGGGCGTCATCCTCGGCCTCTCCCAGGGCGCCATGTACGGCGCGTACACGGTGACGCTCTGGGCTGGCGCGATCTTCATCAAGAAGGACCAGTCCAAGTTCGGCGGCGTGTCCAAGATCTTCCTCATCCTCGTGCTCAGCTCCTTCTCCGTCGGCCAGCTCGCCGGCCTCGCCCCCGACACGTCCGGTGCGGCCGTGGCCATCGCCGGCATACTTTCCATACTGAAGCGCTGTCCAGCGATCAGCGACGACGGCAGCGGCAAGAGGCGAAAGACGATCAAGGACGGGAGGCCGCTGGACGTGGAGCTGAAGCGGGTGGTGTTCGCGTACCCGTCGCGGCCGGAGGTGACGGTGCTGAACGACTTCTCGGTGCGCGTGAAGGCGGGGACCACGGTGGCCGTCGTCGGCGCCAGCGGCAGCGGCAAGTCGACGGTGGTGTGGCTGGTGCAGCGCTTCTACGACCCGGTGGATGGGAAAGTGATGGTGGGCGGCATGGACGTGCGGGAGCTGGACCTCAAGTGGCTCCGCGGGGAGTGTGCCTTGGTGGGCCAGGAGCCGGCCCTGTTCAGTGGGTCCATCAGGGAGAACATCGGCTTCGGCAACCCAAAGGCTTCGTGGGCCGAAATCGAAGAGGCTGCCAAGGAGGCCAACATCCACAAGTTTATTGCTGTGCTACCACAAGGCTATGATACTCAGGTAATAAGCAATTTTGTTTTTATTCTCAAAAGATTTAAAAGAATGATTCTAAAAAATAACAATTTCATTATTTTTCAATCACAAAAAAAAAATGATTCTGAGCAAAACCTGACCATTTTTTCCAAGCAGGTGGGAGAGAGTGGGGTCCAGTTGTCAGGAGGGCAGAAGCAGAGGACCGCCATCGCACGAGCAATCGTGAAGCAGTCGAGGATTCTGCTTCTGGACGAGGCGAGCAGCGCGCTGGACCTGGAATCCGAGAAGCACGTGCAGGAGGCGCTGAGGAAAGTGTCACGGCGTGCGACGACGATCGTGGTGGCGCACCGCCTGTCCACGGTCCGCGAAGCCGACCGCATCGCCGTCGTCACCCACGGGAAGGTCGCCGAGTTCGGCAGCCACCAGGAGCTGCTAGCGACCCACCGTGACGGCTTGTACGCCGCCATGGTTAAGGCGGAGGTGGAAGCGCAGGGGTTCGCGTAGAAGAGATAAATATACTCATCTGATTTCAAGGATGTCATACGTTATATATCTCTTATTATGAGATGATGATCAATTCTTTCTCTACAACAAAGAGTATTTTTAGGAATACGAATATTGATTCTCTCATTATATGTCAAAAAATAGAATTTTTCGTGAATATTACTCGGACTAAGGATTGAATAAAGTTGTAGATGCTAATCTAGTCTTTAAATTCTCAACTTTGAAAACTGTTCAGCAAAGTTGTATGTTGCTCGAACTTATTAGCCAAAGTACATTGTTTTTTTTCTCACAACAAATCAACGAATAATATCTTGTAATCTAGATTTTCAGAGAAACGCTATGTTCACTCTAATCTGATTTCATATACTGGAAAAAAAACATTGGAAATTTATAGTGGGAGCTTAAACATATAAGCGGAGTAACTATCCCTATTAGGCTAGTTTCTACTATTGTTTTTTAATAAGAATGATGATGCTTGTTTTTTTTTTTTGAACTTTCAATAAACTTTATTAATTCACAAAGATGGATACATCGCTTACAAGAATCAGAAGGATAAATGAAGGAGGATCATCTACCCAAACATAAGAGCTTTTTTTATCAAAGCTTGCCTAGCTAATTCATGGGCCACTAAATTATAACTTCTATTACAGTGACTAATTGAGATTGCCACAAATTCCTTCCAATATTGGGTGCATTCGTCATAGATTGTCGCTGCACCTGTGCAAAAAAATCTCCATCCTGCATTGTATTGACAGCCTCCATGCAGTCTGATTGAATCTCAATTTGACCACAACCAATTTGTTATGCCAATAGAAGACCATCCCTCAGCGCATATGCTTCTGCTGATGCCGACTCTAGTAGACTTCTTGGACTTAAGAGATATCGGCTTATAGGTATATCGTAGAGACACAATTGAGACTAGGGACACCAGGCCCTAGGCGTGGCCCAAATAATCCCTTACAGGGATGTGGTTAGAACAATTTATATTTCGAAGGGTCCGTATGCCAACCAAAAGTTTCATATGATGTTGTATGTAGGTTCAAGTAAATATGATGTTGTTTGATGAAGATATTAGAGGTGAGGGCCAATCAAACCATCATTACTAAAGTATTTTTTAACCACCTTTATGTTTCCATCAATTATGTCCTAGATTAAAAATATGGAATTGAGATATGAGATCATTTTGTTATCTACTCTCGGCATTATACCCAGTGCAAGTGATAATTTGACCCTATGCAAGTGGTATATATGTTTTGATGTTGGTCCTAGGCATCAAAATTGATGACTTTAACAAGTGGCATAAGAGCCCATAGTGTTAAAAGTCATGGATGGAAAATTGATGACTTTCACAAAATGATGGTTGAGGTGCACAAAGTATGAGCCAGGCAACCATCAATGAACTAGTAGCTAGTGTTAACTACCTACTTTCACAAACATGGATGGAAAACCACGATGGGTTTTGAACCGGTAATGATGCGATTTCTGCAATAGTGCTTGCCCATACCCAAACGAATCTAGGTTATTAGAGTCCATTCCACACCCTCCATAATCTCATTAATATCCAGTTGACCAAACCCACTGAATAATGATTGAAGGCCTCCTTCGATAGGACTTCAACTCCAGTTTTGGCTTCTTGTGGCTTTTGTCATGAAGCTGTGGTTAACCACCATCTCAAAAACGACTCCTTAGAAGGAGCCGGAATTGTATTGGTACTAAAGAGCAAAAAAAAAAAAAAAAAAACAGGGCTTCTCCTAGTTCGTGCTCACAAACTTAGCACTAGAGCAATTTTTTAAAACATTTTTTGAAGTTACTTCAACTTCACTAGAGAAATCTATACATACCTATTATTTTCGAGGCCTCAGCCATGTACTTCACAAGACTCAGATCCCACGCGTCCGAGGCGTCCGATTTCTAAACCTCACAGCCTCGTCTGTCCATGTCACACGGCTCCCTCACGAAGCTTCTCGCTAACGGGTGCCCCCTACTCCAACCTCTACCAACGCCGCACCGCCACACTCTCGACGCCATGCTCTGTGACCGCCCCTCGCTCCTTCTCCGCCCCTCACCCTAGGCATTCGGTTTAAACCGATAATTCGGTTCGATTATTCGGGTTGTGAAAACTTCGGTTTTGGAGAGATCACGACCGATCAGTTTCAAAGAAAAGAGAAACCGACGATTTCGGTTTCGATTTCATCGGTTTGGCGTTCGGTTACAACTGAGATTTGCCTGCCTCATACCTGGTCCGCCTGCTGCCCTGATCCTATGCCGTCCTCACCTGTCCCTAGTCGCGGCCCACCGCTAGCAGCGCCAGCGTGGTTGCCATGTCATCTCAACATCACTGTCACGCGTGGCTGGTCGGCCGCGCCGCCCTACTCACACATGCGGCGCCGGCACACTACTCGCCCACGCGGCTGTGTGGCCCCGCTTGCGCTCGCCCTCACGGACAGGACGCGCCACCACACCTTGCCTCGCCGTCGTACCCGCGCCATTGCTCGTCGCCGCTGCGCCTCGCCAGTCGCTGCTTGTCCGAGGACTATGTGTGTGACTGTTGGGCCTCGCGACTGAAGAATAAGGATAGGGTTTCACTGGGATTACACATATTGATGTGTAATGGACTATGTGTGTGACTGTTGGGCCACGTTGGGTCTTTTGGCTTGGGCTGCTCGTAGCCTGAGCCTGATATGTGCGGATGCCTCACTTCCTGTGGACCTTGCGATTGCAGTTCGATTGATTCCTTGAACACCAGAACTGAAGCCAACCACCGAAGCCGAAGTTTCTGACTACAGAAACCGAAGCCGAACTGAACAACCAAAAAAACCGATATTTCAGTTCGATTCGGTTATGTTTGGTTTTTGGTTTTCAGGTAAAATTTGCCTGGGCTGATCCGCCCCTGCCAGCGCCGCCCTCTGCCCTGCCCGTCCTACTCGCGACGCCTCCTGCTCTGCACCGTCGTGGCGTCGCGGCACATCGCCGCGGCTGCCCCCCGCCATGAAGCAGCGACGCGGCCACTCCGGCGTGGCAGCGCAGGCACGGGGAGCAGCCCCGGTACAGACGCGTCCCTCCCCGCTCGGTGGTTCTGCAGACATAGCCTCGACTCACCGGCCCGAAGCGCAAGCCACACGCGACACCAATGACAGCACGTCAGTCTCCACTTCCTACAGCCTTCAAACCCGCCTCCGCCAAGCCGTCCTCGCCAATGACACAATGACAACAATTCCAGATCTCTTAAGCTTTCCTGTCTTCTCCCGTTCAGTTGTTTGATGGAATGCTATTCAGTTCTTCGATGGAATGCCAGAACAGAGACTAATTTATTTTGCCTGTTGTCGTGCAGTGATCAGGTGCTACTTCGTCAGGCGGATTTATTTAGCACTTCCCGTCAGCGATAAAGTGCTATTTCGACAGTATCTGTTATTTTGGTGACAGTAACATTGCTTTATCCCTTTTTATTTATGTTGCGGTTCACGTGTTTCTGCGGTTATGCATTCCAGCAATCCTAATTAGCTTACTAATAACAAAAATTATCGTATTTGCCTACAAACTGATTTGTTGTGTAATTCAGTTGTTACCAGGTGTCTCCGCTCTTATAAATATGGCTCGTATAAATTTGCCTCATATACACTGCTTATGGTGCGCAAACGAACTGGTAGTTTCCTATTTTACAGTCTGCAATTGTCACACCCCAAAATTTTAATTTTGGGACGTGAACCAAAAACACTAAATAAACTAAAGAATTTACTAATTTTTTTAAAATTAGCTAAGACTTTATTCTTTTGTTATCATTATGAAATGATAAAAAGTGTGGCTTTAAAACTTTTACGAAGATAATAAAGATGAGTTTCTGTTTGGTGCCTTGTTTTGTTTTGCTGGTGTTTGAAAAAGAATTTCTAAAACCTGAGTAAGACACGGCTAGGGTTTTTTTGTGTTTGAAAATAAGCTTTGAAAACCCAAGTTTACCTCAAGAAGATTTTGAAAAACGTTTTCAGAAAAACTCTTTCTCTTGTATTGATAGAGAGAGAGAGCATTTCCTTTTCCTCTATAGTATTGACCATCGCTCTAGTAAGATACCATCCTCTACCTAGCTCTAGCAGGCCTAGTTCAGTCTCTAGACATCCCTGACTTACCCTAGCCTATCCTGGCCCAACCTAGCTTGCTCTGGCCTATCCTAACCTTAACTGGCCAGCCATGGCCACCCCGGCCAGGCTAGCAGTAGCCGCAGCCGGCCACCAGTGAACAAACTTGGCCATTAGCCGCATATATAGTAAGGCCAGCAGCAGTCCGGTCTAGCAACCCTTTGCTATCCTCAAGGTATCCTAGCTTGCTTTGGCCAGCCCCTACCTAGCTTGATCCATACCTGCCCTCACACAGCTTCATCTGGCCAGGCTTGGCCAGTAACAGCCACCTGTGGCCACTCTCAGCCGGCCACAGCCAACTTTGGCCGGCCATAGCCAGCCAGCCCGGCCACCAGCGGCTATAGGTAGCCGCAGCTAGCCCAACGGGCCAAGCCCAGCGGCTTTAGCCCAACCGGTTCCCCGTCGGCTATAAAGAGGGCCAGCCACGGCCCCTTAGCCAACCCTAGCCGCACTTAGCCAACCCTAGCCGCAAACAGCCAACCCTAGCCGGCCATAGCCAGCCATCGCCGGCCACAGCCAGCCGCCGCCGGCCACAGTCGGCCGCTGCCGGCCGGCCAAGTCCCGGCCAAGGGCCGTGGTCCTCCATCTCCCGCGCGCCGCTTCTGCCCGCCACCGGCCGCATCTGGCCGCCGCTACCGGCCGTAGCGGGCCGTAGTCGGCCGCAGCCAGCCGTGACAGGCCGCAGCCGGCCGTAACAGGCCGCAACCGGACGCCACCGGCCGTCCAGCAGGCCAGGGCCGAGGCCCCTTGCCTCCGGCGCTGGTGCAGCGGCACCATGGCTGCCATGGCCACGATCTTCAACAGCCAGAGGTGGAAGATGATGGTAATTACGAGTCTGCCACCCAGCAGTTATTTACAGTATTGCCATTATTTTTAAAAGCTTATAACTTTCACGTTTTAACTCCGATTTAGTCCGTTCAAATTTTGTTAGATTCATAATTTCATAATCTACACAGTGGTACTACTTTTGAAGTATTTTAGAAACTTTATATTTTTAGTCTATATTTAAAGTATTTATTTATCTATAGGAAATCTTTAAAAATTCATATCTTCGCCGTTATAACTCCGTTTTCGGTGAACTTGACGTCTGTGTGATCGTAGAAATGAGTAGAATAGTTTTATAAACTTTTTATTCTGTTTTAATGACATTGATGTATTATTCCTCTAATAACTCTTTGTTTGCTTCGTGTATGTATGCTCGATTAGATTGTCTGGTGTTGGTTGTTAATGTCGAGTTCAGACGGTGAGGTTTTTGCTGAGCAAGGCTACTTTGAGGATCAGCAGGACTTTGTGAATCAAGAAAAGTATAGCACGGATCATCCTTGTTATCTATTCACTATAAATAACAATTCATTCGCATGTGTCTTTGATGACCTAGAGATTATAACTAGCTTTGATATCCTGATTCCTTGAACCTTTTGGGTTGCATTGGGTAGTTATGATGCTAGTGCTATAATGGTCATGATCTTATAACTTGATGTGTGTTATGCTATTAACGAAAATGATGACTTTTAACAAACATGGACTTTTGTCTATAAGTGATTTATCATGGAGAATCCGTACAGCTGTGAGGGCTATATGGCTCTGGATCTAGTCACTTGTAGGCCCTTTTCTAGCTGGTTGGTGGTCTGGAAGTTGGGGTTTAGGACTGCCTCTGTCCTTATGAGTACAGCCGGGTAGGTGTGTGCCATATTGGAAGGAGAGTTCCTAACACAACGGTATTTTCGTATCTCTGATTGGTTAGGAGAACCTATAGGAGGCTTTATATGTTTTGTGGTAGTTTGGAAATTATAAGTCCACTCAGTTGCAAAACATGACTCACAGTGAAAGTGTACACCTCTGATCAGAGTTTAAATCAATATATTGTCCGTGCCCTTCGGTTAGGGCGGCCTTGACACATTTACAAAAGATAATGGTTCTCAAATTGTTAATGTGTGCATCTTAATGTCGTTATTGCTACACACTGGTTAATGTTATTTGATCATGAGAATATGGGAATTATCACTACCTTGATGCTATGCTTCAATATGATTAACTTATAAAAGCTAAATGCAGTCAAACCGTGTCAGCTTATTTGAGCCTCATTAACCCATGTTATGCTTGTTGAGTACGGTTGTGTACTTACGCTTGCTTTACTTTCAATTTTGGAAAATCCCGGATGGGTAACAGATGAAGGTTAGAATGAAAGCTATCGTGATGAGTACTAGGCTTCGTGTTCATCAGTTGACGTGTCCCTGTGTGGAGTTTCCGCAATAAAGTTATATTAGTATTTATTGTTTATGTGCAATACTCTGTAATAAATATTGGTTCGCTATGTAATAAACAGGGTGATGATACTCTTTGTAATTTGTCATCTTATATATGCGACTGTGGGGTGCATATAAGGCTATTTATACATTCTACTTTTATCCTTAAAAGTGGAGTATGACAGCAATGGAATTGGTGACCTCAACTTACAAATGATTAGACCTCCTCTCCATGTTGTGATCTTCTAGGTTATTTTGCTTTTGCCTGTACAGTTCTCTATATGTACGACACCTCTTTTTTTTTTCCCTCCAGCCATATTGCAACAAGAAAGTGTTAGACCTGTAACCTCCCTACTTGAAAAATTTATATGAGGTGATTATATTTCCGTAATTTTTATAGAATATTACATGGCCTATTGTTTGATTACCCTTTTGGTCAGTACCTAACCTTCCAACTTAATCACACTTAAATTCCACGAATTTACTGAATTATGTGGTGTCTTACAGGTGTTCCCTACCTAATGAATATTGGTTGTTTGGTTCACAACATAGAATGCATGACCTGAACAAAGGGGTTTACCTCATCTTTGAAACAACCAAGGTATTCTGTATTAATTTACAAAAGATTCAGTGTACTTCAACCATCATTACTTCTACAAATTATTTCACTGGAATGGTTTTGGCTCACAGCTATTCCTTCAAATGAAAATATGAAGTGGAAGAGGTATATGCTTTACATTAAGGCGGAGAAGGTGAGGCCTCCCGACGTTTCTGTCGCTTATTTTAGGGACAACAATGCCTCTGTTTTTTTTTTTGTTGGTTTAAGAATTTTCCTCAGTACATGACCTCATTCTTTGAAGCCTGCTAGGTTGCATGCTCCCTCTAATTGTACTGTCACTTCCTGTATTTTTTATTTCAGGAAGTTTGTTATCTTTACTGTCTCAGACTCTCAGAGGTGATTAAGTTGTTGGATATTGGTAGGCTGCTCAACAGCCAAGATTTCTGTGGCATCTAATGCAGTAGAATTCCAAAAAAAATTCTTCTCCTTACTATTCACAGGTGACTAGCATGTGTTTGGATTTTGGTAAGCTGGTCATCAACCATCTCTGTGGCCTCTAATCGAGTAGTATTCAGAGTTTCATTACAATATGATATCAATTGTCTCATACTTTTTTATATTAATGGTCGCTTTTCTATAATATTCCCACAAAGAGCCTCATGAATAACCGAGCTACACATTTTAAATAAGATCGTCTACAAATATCTTTCTGACTATACAAACATGTTCCATATGAAAACATTTTATGTTCACAGATACCTACATTTTCTTTGTTCGATCCCCTTCTGTTTGTCTTACCAACATTTGTTCATCGATAATACAACATGGCATGCACATGCTGGGTATCGTTTATCTCTCACCATTCAATTGTGCTTTAAGATTCGTGCTGTAACACACTCTCTCGTGCTTTTTACACTCTCTCCTAGTGTTTAGTAACTTTTTACTACTGCAAACATCTCGATGCAAAGCGGATGACTAGAATAAGCAATGCCCAGCATGTGGAGGCCAACAAACTTTGTTGTTCATTGAGATGGTCCACGTATTGCTTCGGCTGTATAACTTTTAGATGTTCATATGACATTTTGTTTCCAGATTTATGTCTTCAAACTATGCTTCCACCACCGAATCAGGTTAATATTTATTTATATATTACAATACAGTCCTTGCCCGCACAGGATGTTTCCAGCTAGTGTTTCACAATAGCAGCTAGAGCCAGGGCCTTTTGAGGAGCCTAAATCCTACCAAACTGTCCTCAGACTAACATGTGCTTGGGAAAGGAATACGCTGCGATCATCAAAGGATACCATAGAAAACAACAAATATAATATAACCATGAAAATTGTAAATAGTTTTGCTACATCGTACTTGAGTGAAAAACTCCCCTTCTACGGAGAAATTTTGTGACTATTTTTTTAAAAAAAACTACAGGTGTTTAAAGGAGTTCTACCTCCAAAAGAAAGGTGCTATAATAAAATATTGATTTGTCGCCCTAATTTTTTTCTTTCTACCAAAATTGTAAATTGTCTCCAGTGAGTTGTCTTTTTAGTTGTATTAGTTATTTGCGTATTGTTGCATGATAACTTCTAAAAATTTAGACAACTAAAATTTAGCAACTCCTAAAAGACTGATATCGTTTGCTGTGCATAGGCAGGGAAAACAAGTGTAAATTGTTTGGCTGGATCTTTTTTTGAAAAATGCGGTTGCCCAGCATTATATTAATAAGCAAGGAATTAGAGCTGCCATCTTACACACGAGAGAGGTGCTATCTCATATTATGTTTGCCTGGATCCTCATTAAGAATAAAATCCTAACAGTGCTCAACCTTGCCATTAGGGGATGGCCTCATCAGGATGAATGTATACTTTGGAGCCTAGTGACATCTTGGGAGGGCTTCAATCTACAGCCAGCTCTCCAGACACCATCGAACAGCTTGGTTGAGTGGTGGGAGGCAACTTCGCTCACAATCCCAAAAGAAAAGAGGTGCTGACTTCAATGGAAATGGTAATCTATTCTATACAATGTGAAACTTATGGAAAAAATGCGATCACATAAGCTTTGACAACGAGTACTCCACAGCCACTGAAGTGGCTGAGCGCGGCAAGAAAGACAGAACAATCTAGATATGCTTGTGCAAATTGCACAATGATAGCTCCCATTTCGGATATGGGACTCATCCTTTTCTAGAGTTTGTACCACTTTGGCCGGTTGGGCATCTTGGTTGGCCTTAGAGCCACTCTATACGTAAAATTTATTTTCCCTTAATGAATAGGCAGAGCTCCTGCCAACTCTTTCATTTCAAAAAAAAAAAAAAAGAAACAAGGAAATTAAAGTCGCCCCATCAAGAGGGCAGCTAGTACATATCAACCATTACATACTCTCGTGGCTCAAGTGATCCCCACTGATCATATTGCTGATACTGACACACACTACAGATACAGATAGAGCAATCCACCACCTGCTATGGTGATACTTGATAATGCAACGATCCAATTGATTGAACTTCTAGAGCTTTGAGTATGAGTCGCCGGCGATGTCGATGACGAAGCGGTAGCGGACGTCGTTGCGCGCGAGGCGCTTGAGCGCGTCGTTGATCCCGTTCGTGGAGACGAGCTCGATGTCGCAGGTGATGTTGTGCTGGCCGCACAGGTCAAGCATCTCCTGCGTCTCCTTCATCCCACCCGTCATGCTCCCGCTCACCGTCCTCTTCCCGAAGATGAGCGGGAACGACGGGAGCTCGACGGGCTGGTCGGGCGCGGCGACGAGCACGAGCTTGCCGTTCACCTTGAGCAGCTCCAGGATGGGTCCCAGCGAGTGCTTCGCCGAGACGGTGTCGATGACGTAGTCAAGGCTCCTGGCCATGGCCTGCATCTGCTTCTCGTCGGTGCTGACGACGAAGTTGTCGGCGCCGAGCCGCTCCCTCGCCTCCCTCTCCTTCGCCGGCGACGTGCTGATGACGGTGACGCGGAGGCCGAACGCCTTGGCGAACTTGACGGCGACGTGGCCGAGTCCGCCGAGCCCCACCACGCCCAGGCTGGTGCCGGCGGGGGCATCCAGCATGCCGTGGTGCTTCATGGGGCTGTAGACGGTGATCCCCGCGCACAGCAGCGGCGCGGCGGCGTCGAGCGGGAGCGTGTCCGGGACGCGCACGACGAAGCGCTTGTGCGCCACCAGGGACTGGGAGTAGCCGCCGTAGGTGACGCTGCCGTCCCAGAAGACGCCGTTGTAGGTGAGCGTGACCTTGTCGCAGTAGTTCTCCTCGGACCGGCGGCAGTGGTCGCAGTCGAGGCAGGAGGCGGAGATGCAGCCCACGCCGACGCGGTCGCCGACGCGGAAGCCGGTGACGTTGGCCCCCACCTTGGTCACCACGCCCGTGATCTCGTGGCCCGGGACTAGAGGGTACATGGTGATGCCCCAGTCGTTCTTGATGAAGTGCAGGTCCGTGTGGCACATGCCGCAGTACTGCACCTTGATCGTCACGTCGTCCACGCCGTTCTCCCTGCAGCATGAACAAAAGGATTGTTAACGACAATCAGGACAGCATGCAGCTGAAATCAAATGGTGATTGAACGCCTTTGATGATCTGTACCGTACCTTCTCTTGAAGACGAAGGGCTCGACCTTGCCGGACTCGTCCATAGCAGCCCACCCGGCCACGGTCTGGGTGTGGTTTGGTGTCACCTCCATGGCTCTCTGCTTCTCTGCGTCTGTGCGTCCTCGGAACAGGCACTCGCAGTCTTCAGAGAGAGTGAGAGAGACTCAGAGAGAGCGAGCGAGGGAGAGAGAGATCGTGGGGTGTCTTATAGATGGCTGTGATTGAAACTGCAGGAGCCACGGGGTATTATTTTAAGAGAGCACGCGGTTGACGAGGGCTCTGGTCGCTTTCTATAGGCCGAGCTTGTTATTATGCTATGCTATAGTTTACCTGAGTAGCTTTTACTTAACGTACTGCAGGTACAATTTCCTTGTCATCCTCGGGCGATTTCGTCAGGTCCATTTGAAAATTTGTTTAGAAAGCCATTAGTCGTCACTGACTGTCCGACGTAGGATACAGTCCTACAAATTTTCCTTTTTTTTTCCTCCAAAACACAGAACAGAGACGCTTACATATATGCAGATACACTTAATTATCTCTGTTATCGCAATCCGCACATATATAACATGTTCCTATGTTTTATTACGGATCTTCAGATTTGCAGAGACCATACCATCTTAAAGGCTAGTTAGGATCAGAGATGGATTATTATAATCTAGGTTATGCATAGGATTATTATAAATAGGACTATGAATTGCAATAATCAGAGTGTTCGGATCCCTAGATTTTGATGGTTAGTTATGGTTGATAAAGTGAGAAATCTCTATCTTATCCTTTAATTCGACAATTGGTTAGGGACAAGTAAGTAACGCCCTTAACCCCATATTTTCTGCCTCTGGTGACATGGATTAAGCCATTAAGGGATCATGGTAATCAAGAGTTTCGATTCTAGTAGTGCTTCATATAACCAGTTATATTTGATCAAAATTTGATTATATATATCCTGATTATTATAATCATGAGGTATCAAACAGGGGTGGATCTTTTACGAAGCTTGCCTATATCAATTAATTTTCTGAAGTGGTTGCTTTTAGGTGTCTCTAATACTGATAAATCGGGCTTCTCTAAAAATTGCCAAGGGAGTTTTTTTTTTTTTTTTTACCGCCTGTGCTAATAAAAAAAGAGCTATCTTCTGAAATATGATTCTGCAGTTTGCTTGGTATGCTGATGGATCGGAAGCAACCTCTGGATCATGGAGGAATCAAATCTCGAGGTAACATGGGTCCTCTCGTGTGAAGCGACAAGCGATCGGAACGGTACAACAACGTCATTTTCGGCTAAAAAAACTGGCCACACGATGTGCGTTCTGATTAGGCGGAGGTCGTCGTGGTGGTAGTCACCCTATACCTGTCCCGAAAGCCCAGGCATTTCACGCGCTATATGGGAGGAATATTCTCCGTTGGTGTGTTTGGATTAGGTAGACCATGTCATTTTGGCGTCGTCCCAAGATGTTGTGATTCACGATGTTATTCTCTCCAACATGAAACAATAATGTGGCATAGTAATAAATATACTTGTGTCACTACTACCGTGACTTGATGCTCATGAAACTATATTTTGTGATTTTATTTAGCCGCCGTAGGCAAACATCGGTAGCTTGTAACTTTGTCAATCTTAAGATCTAATGGTAATGTTCCTCACAAGAGTAATATTATGTTTGAGTATGTGCATGCATATATCGAACATGTGTTTGTCAAAAAAAAATCATAATCTTAGTCAAATTCATAGAGAAAAATATTAAAAACTATATGACAAAGAGAAAAAGTGAAAAAAAATTCTGTAACTAAAAAGAAATGCTGATTGACATTATTTGGAAAAAAGTTATGCTTTATATAAACGTGATCGAACTTATAATAGTTTGATTCGAACCCTTATATTATATTATGGACGCAGTATCCGCTATCCATGTGCACACAGGTATTCGCTATCCATGTGGTTACAACCAAATTTGCAGCCATGCTTTATATAAATAAGTATAGGCAAAACTAAGCGGATCGGAAGGCGTGATTGTCATGCTTAATACATACTGCACAATATTAATTTAACATATCAATAAAACTGATAGTATATTAAGATTTGATCTCTGCAGTTGTATGAGCTTACGATGTAATATTTTTTGTTATACCTACTAGAATAAAAAAATGAATAAAATGTTGTCTAAACTTTAGAGCTCTAACTTTAGGCTCTAAACTTTAGGATCAAACAAATGGTCTAAAGTTAACTTCAAACTTTAGTCCACCTCATATATTATATAGTTTTAGGGCTCAAAAGTAAGCTAAAATAATCTAAAGGTTTTAAAGATCTAAAGTTTGGGATGTCTCTGTGTGTTTTCTGTTACTGGCCTTTCAGGTCATGATCAAACGGACTTGGCAACACGGGAACTGCTGAGAACGGACATGGTGACTTCCTTGTAACTGTAACGAAACCAAACCTTTCTTCCACAGTTGGAACATACTTGACTGACCAATACACCACTTAAGACTAAGAAGTCTGCTGTGAGCACATCAGTTGTAAGTTGTGACGATCATGAAAGTAGCTAGGCAGAGGTTTCACGCAGCTTTCATGTGACGAAGCTAAGACCAACAAAGAACTCGCCGGCCACCATACCATGCATTTGGAAGGCCTGCTCTTCAGTTTGTTAATGGAAACACACGCGTCATCACTGGTCACCGGTCACTGGTGGGAAGGAAAGCTCCAAGACGAGACTGACTCGACCGTGTGTGACCTCGCATGGACCAGACCAGCACTTTATGTGGTTTGGTCACAAGTCAGAACTGTGCTAGTACACACACACCAATGGCAAGCGTAGTTGGAACCAGAAATCTCGATCAACATGGGCTCTGATTAAGACTGCTTGACTCGGAGTGGTTCCAACCACAAGTTCTTAGTCATTTACATGACTTTTCCTGTATACTATACTAAGGTCTCCGGGCGAGTTCAAGTGTTGATTACAGTTGACCGTGGATTTCCTACGCTGGTCTTTTGATTTAGTAGTGGAGGTTTCCACATTCCAGTAATTTCGTGGTTAATTGCGCGCATTCTTTATGATGTTTGAATGTTCACAGCTCGTTACAATTTCAGAAATAACAATAATAACTTTTTTGAACAAAAACCATGGGGTAAAAATCAGCACCAAAGTACTGCATAAACAAAACCTGCAACAGATACAGAGAGGCGCCCACCCAGAGGGTGACCACACCACCAACACACACAAAGAAAGAAGAAGAAAAACAAGAGAGAAAGAAAAAAGAAACTGTGACTAAACTAACTACAAGGCTAGGCCAAAAACCGGACTACACTAAGAGTTACAGGTTGTGAAGCCCAGAACGAACAGAGGAGGGAAGAGAAGTTTTGATTCTATACAGATGGACAATGACTTCATGTTTGAAAGCAGCTTTCCAGGATCAAGCTAGGAGCCTTGCCTTCAAAAATATGAGCATTTCATTCCGCCCAAATACAATTTGCCGAGATCATGAATATTTCCATGAAGAAAGGATGGGGAGAAGCTTCCTTTGCAATGATTAACTTTTGAGAAAGTTCAACAGAATCTGTCCATGTGATGCCAAGAGCAAACCATCTGCTAGTAGCAGCTGAACAACCAAAAAACAGATGCTCAAGTGTTTCCTCAACATTATTATCCTGACAAAGCACACAATTGTATCTTTACAATTGTATCTTTCTTGTAGGATTTTTTTTTTTCCTTTGAGTCGATCATTCAACAAGAGGTTGATGTGCGGGACATTTAGATTTCCATATCCAACATATGGGCTGAGTAACTATGCCTCTCCACCTGGGCATTTGCACTGGGCTGCTTTAGCCTGTTCCCGGCCGCTTGGGCTT
Source organism: Bothriochloa decipiens (assembly GCA_023333625.1). NCBI lineage: Eukaryota > Viridiplantae > Streptophyta > Magnoliopsida > Poales > Poaceae > Bothriochloa > Bothriochloa decipiens. Next base: position 41,292,730 of record CM041640.1, on the reverse strand, counting down.
TTGGGCTGCGGCCTGGCTTTTGCTGCGGTTGTGGACCACAAAGCAAGAGGGGTGGAGTCGTGGAGATCGAGAATAAAAAGAAGTCTTCTTTTTTTATTTTCGTAGCAATTTTTATAAAAAATTCAATTCAAAATAGGTTTCGAATGTTGGTCAAAACCACATATTCCAAAAACACAAATGCGCTTCATGTATGGACAAACATCTAAGTAACCTAATAATCTATTTTAAAATAATAAAAATTCTTATTTAGTTATGTTTAAATGAGCACAACAAACCATAAATAAATTAATTTAAAACCTATTTTCATAAATCCAATGTTTAGAAATTGCAATCCTTTTATATTAAATTGCAATTTTGTATAAAATAATGTCTTTGAGAAAACTTAGGAAAGTCAGTGAATCATTTATATCATTTGTGTTTTTTGTTGATAATCCAAATAAAATTTAGGCCATGGAATGGGGTTGAACGAAACCACCGTAAGAACGACATCATTAATATTGAAAGAGATCGACAAAATTATGAGCACCCAAGACAAGACTCATCCAGGAATTGATTCAGATGGCATACTTTTCGAGGGCAGCTCCATTTTACGAAAATGCAAAAAAAATAGCACCACTAGTCTTTAATACTATTCTAAGGGTCAATATGCATTTATAGGGAAAACCATCATTACTCCCTCCATGTCCCTAAAGGAAGTCATTTCCGACATCAAAATATAGTCTGAAAAACAAATTTAGCCACTTCTTTTTGCTATAAAATATTTATAATATATAGTCAATATATATACTTTTATAAAACTAAATTTTAAGATGAATATATTTACATTACTTTCAGACTTTCAAACTCAACCTAAAAAAATTTATTAGTCAAAGTTTAAAATATTTGACTTAAGGAAACTCCAAGACAACTTCCTTTAGAAAACATGGAGGGAGTATAATCCTAAACCCAGTGTCATTTTATCTCCACATTCATGGTGTCCACCTCAGCAATCAACTAGCACATTTAATTATTACAACTCATTACACAAGTATTTGTAAAATCATTGCAACTCACTACACAAGTATTTGTAATATCCACGTCCTATCAACATCGACTAATATGCATTTACATATCCATATCAGCGTGGCATATCATTTACCAATATTATTTTATAGTAGTTTATCATTTATGTAAGTAATTATATGTAGCCCAATTCATTCTAAATCATCTGTAATCCTTGTCGCTACTACGTTGTATGCTCCTAGTTAGTTCTATCTACGTACCCGTGTCCATCGATTGATTTTAACATCAGGTAATTTTGGATTGTTCCCTAGTAGCTATGCAGGCACCGGCACTCATAATAACAAATAATACCCACATTTAAAAAAGTGGTCATCTGCGCCACTTTTTATGTTAGCAAACTTGGAATCAATTTGGTTGAAATTAAAGGTCATCCCTTACGTACCGGGGAAAAAAGAATGTTACCCTGCTTGCCGCGCCCGCCAATCTTGGAACAATATAATCCATCTGTGATGGTCCAATGCAAAGTCGTTTAAAACTCTGAACCACCTCTGTACCCAATTTTTTTTTTAAGATCAAAGGCACTCAGTGCCCAGCTTATATTGAAAGCTGCAAAGGTAAAGGTTCTTCTAGGGTTACCAGCTACATATATTGAGCATCATGAACCCAGAAACGCCCTCCTCTAACTTGACACCTCCTAACAAAGACACTAGATATATGACAACGGGTAAACGCATTACACCCCACCCCCAGCTTAGACACACCGCCTCCCTTTGGCTTCAAGCTTGATGCAGGCATAAAAACAGGCAGGAGTTGGTCAGATCACGATCACCATCTCCTCAGCTCCGCTTCCAGCAGTTCCAGCTGCGCTTCCTTCTTCTTTCGTTCCTTCGTCTCCAGCATCAGCCAGTATCTCAGGTACCCCAAAACTCTGTAAGCCACCTGTTTGGGAGATGTGATGATCACGTTAGAGAAAACCAAGTCGTTCCTAGTATTCCAGAGACCCCACCCAATTGCCCCCATAAGCCACCACAAATCATTCTATCAGTAGCATTGTGTTCATTTAATTTGGATTGGAAATTAGACACCGAGGTGGGAATAACATTCCATTTCAAACTGTCTCTCACCTCTGTACCCATTACTCTGATCATCGAGCCTCCATCTTCATATAGCCAGAATTTCTATAAAGTTTGGTTCTTACTAAGTTCTCGCTTCTAAACATGGTTGAAGGATCCAGAGAAGTAGTTTGTGTTCGGCATTAAGGTACATCCTAGTCGACACGCTGCCTCAGCTCTTCAATGACAATAAAGTTTTACTTTATATATTTATCACCAACCATGATATCACACTGTCTCTACTTTTGGCAAAAATTAAGTACCAAAGGTTTTTTCTTTCCTTTTTTTAAGAGTTTTAGGGCGGTGCCCCGTCTTTCAATTATCATCAAAAGATAGAATATGTTCATTACAGCATAGGAGTGGCATACCACTTAGAGACGAGTTTAAGCCAAGAGAACACAAGGGACCAGCAAAGTAAGGAGTCTAAAAGAACCACCACCCTAACCGATATGAAAAACTAACTAAAACACCTTTGGGAAGAGCTAATAAAAAACACAGCGCTTTAGACAGCAAACGCCCGCAGCAGCACCATGAGAAAACAGGCTTCTGAAAGCAGCTTGTCCCCGCAGCTCACACTTCTTTTGGTATAACTCCTGTTCAGCAGCAAGCTTCAGGGAGGTAACCACAGCACCATGGCAGCCCTCTTCCTGATCTCTCTAATACAGGCCCGCAAGGTTTCCTTCTTGTTCTATGGACACAGAATTATCCAATTCTGCGCCAAACCAGCCACTTGATTCAACAGGATATCAATCCCCTTCCAACCATTGTTCTGAAAACATAAGCTATTTCTTAGCTTTCAAAGGCTCCACAAGTGTTTGATACTCCATTAAGAAGGGGCTTTATTTTTTGAATGAAGCACTTTGTTTTTTGAAAGGAACCACAAGAAATAGTGGACTCTAGGAGGGACTTTGATACTCCATAAAGAAGGGACCATAACAAGGTGAATACCTCCAAAGTTAACCATTAAGTACAAAAGGTTAAGATTTATTTTGTAGCGTTTTTTTTTTTTTTGAGATCAACTTCCGCCCGGAGGGCCTGATCAAAACAATCCCTACCTGATTCATTAATCCACAGATCCTGGGAAGCCCGGTGAGTGGATGGGGGCAGCGCCCGAAATGTTTTACAGGGATTACAACCGTAGTTATGAACGAAAGGATGAGATTACACGTTAACTGCTACACTCCAATTTCTGATCACGGCATGATTCTTGCTCAATATCGTGCAGCTCCACAGCTTGGCCGCTTCTCTGCAACCCGCCATCAAGCGATTTATGCTTGGGGCTTAGGTGTCCGAGCACCACGTCGTTCCGGTGTCTCCAAATCTCCCAGCAGTAGAGAAGTATCAGTGGGTGAGCAACATTCTTGTGGACGCGTGGGGGAGGCTGTGTGTTCCACAGTTCAGCTACCAGGGCAATGTCTCCTAGTATTTGTAATAATATATAATGGTTTGGGGTCAACTTCCTTATTTTATAGGCATCTTTTGTCTTTAAGGTTTATTTTTTTTGTTTAGGTTGGTACATTATATGTTTGAATCCAAAGCAAACTACATATATATGGCACACTGGTGGGCTGGTGGTTAATTTGATAGATCATTAGGATCGTCTAGGGTGGATCTAGGCGGGTCAATTCATCATGTGTAGTGAATAATCAATGTCCTAATCACGTTCTACCCGATCCGAGAAAGACAGAGAGAGGGAGAGGGGAGTGGAACGAGTACCGAAGCCCTCAGTGGGTGGCGCAGCCGGTGTCGCTGTCGGTGTTGCCGAGGACCCCATCGTGAGCGTTGGTGGAGGCTGCGCACGGGCAGCGATGGTCGGTGTTGGAGATGGAGACGACGACGTCCTTGGTGACGCGGACGTTGAGGTGGCGGCGCTGGCGTCGGTAGGTCTTCTCGTCGCTGGCAGCGCCCCTCTCAGATCGGATTAGGGTTAGGATGTAGGTGGGGGGACTGGCGGCTCAGGTGAACCTCGTACCAAGTGCCCCGACTCCCCCACCGTCCTTTATATAGCGTTGGGCGACGGGGGCCCACCAACCAGTTAGGGTTGGGCGCCCCCGATCAGGGCACGAGATCAAGGCCCAAATGACCGTTGGGCCAGATCCGGTGGGAAATCAATCTAACATAATTAAGATCTTTCTGGTAAAATAATAAAGTTGTATATGTATGCTCTGCATAATTAAGTTTTCCAATTGGATTCGACGCAAACTAACTAGTGTCACATAAAAAGGAAGATCCAAAATCAATAAACTTCCTGATTATGTTGTTTTTGTCAATATTATTAGAACTTTACATATATACTCACATAACATTCACATATAATGTTTAATTTCAGAAAAGAATTCGAAGAAGAAGATCGAGATGGGCAGGCTGTTGGTAGACCTTCGTAACGAATGGGGGTTGCAAACCCTTGTTCTCTTCAGCTTTTGCCTGCAAGTGATTCTTCTGTGTTTTGCTAATATTCGTCGGCACACCACCTCCACCATTCGAAGGTTGCCCCTCTGGCTGGCGTACCAGTTGGCCGACTCTACGGCATTGTTCACTCTGGGCCACATGGCCATCAGCAGCCGGCCTCTGGAGGAGCAGCCGCTGATGGTGTTCTGGGCACCGTTTCTGCTCGTGCATCTGGCGGCCAGGACACCATCAGCGCCTACTCCTTCGAGGACAACAAGCTGTGGCTCCGCCACCTGTAGACTCTCGTGGTGCAGGTCCTGGGAGCTTCCTATGTCCTGTACAAGTATTTGCCCGGCAGCGAGACCATGATCATGGTGGCAACCGTGCTCATCTTCGTCGTGGGCATTCTCAAGAGAGGATTTGGGCGCTCCGGTCTGCCAGCTTCGACATCATCTGGAGCTCGCTTGATGACGGGACGGATGGCAGCTATCGCGAGCATAGAAGCAACATGCTGCTGTAGGGAATGCTGCAGAGGAGGACCGAGATGGATGCGGAGACGATGCTGATGGGAGCCCATGGCCTGCTGGAAGTCTGCAGGGGGCTGTTCATGGGTGTGCGTATAGCAGGACGCCGTGAATATCTGCGCGAAATCATGTCGGCTTTCACCATCTATGACCCCTTTAGCCAGGTTAAGCTAATGGAAATGGAGCTTTCCCTGATGTACGACATCCTCTTCCTCTACACCAAGGCGAAGGTGATCCACACGTGGTACAGCTGCTGCATCCGTGTCGTCGTGCTGGCTGCCATGGTGGCTGTGTTCTTTGTGTTCCAGCGGAGCAGCAAAGCTGGGTACAGCAGGAAAGATGTCGCTATCACCTACGTCCTGCTGGCTGGGGCCGTGCTCCTCGAGGTGGTGTCCATGGTGAAGGCAGTCGGATCCACATGGACCTGTGCCATGTTGTATGGCTGGAACTGGACCTGGCTGCACAACTCGTTGCTAGGCCTGCACCGGTTCGCCAGGGCCACAAGGCACAGGTGGTGGTCAGGGTTCGTTGGACAGTACAACCTGCTGCAGGCGTGCGCCCACGGCACGCCCGGGATCGTCAAGTCGGCGGGGTGACTCGGGGATGGACTGGGACGAATCACCCAGTACTTGTGGGATGAGCTGTGCGAGTCGTCGTCTGCCCAGCTCTCGGACCCCACCAAAGAGCTGGTGCTGAGGGAGATCTTGCGCATGGGGAAACATGGCGAGGAGATCGGCTCCCTGCCAGGCCTGCTCACGCTCAAGGAGTTCAACCTGGACGACTACCTCGCCCGGAGTATCCAGGACATCGGTTTCGAGGACAGCATCATGGCCCCATGGCTGCCTCGGACAACGACAACAACAATTGGTCTCTTCACAAGGCATTTCAAGCCCGTATCAACTCTGATGCTCCCCATGCACACTACAGCGCTGGAGTAAGACTTGCCGACGTGCTCTACGACCGACCAGATAGGCTGGATCTCATCTTTGGTGTCTGGGTGGAGATGCTGTGCTATGTCGCCAACCATTGCAGCAGAGAGTCGCATGCAAGGTAGCTCAGCATGGGCGGCGAACTCGTCACCATCGTCTGGCATATGGCAAGGCACGCAACCTTGTCATACGTCAATCGTCTGGCTCATGGCTTATGAGAATCTCAGTTTGTAGATTTCTCTGCTCGATCTACTTAATTTGTATAAGTCAATTTCATTCTGCTCCAAGAATATGCTTCGCATTCGCGTGAGCAACTTTATAAGTTTTGCTAAACATCTAGCTAAGTTATGCTAAACTTCTAGCTAAGTTAGCAGAGGGATGTATTCCATTTGAAGAATACTTACATTGTATATAATTATAATATATATTTTCTTCATATATGTTAACTCTGATACTTCAAATCATTCTTTTAGTTATGCCACTTGGCCACCTCGTCACTGACATTATTCCACTCAAGCTCCATTGTTTGCCTTGGCTCGGCTTGAGCATCCATAAATGACCCCTCAGGTCGAATGTGCATCACGCCCAGTGAGTCCTCCTCAATACCCCGCTGAAGGACAGGTAACCACCTCCAGGTAAATGGTGAAGTCAGGACATAGGTCTGGGGGGGCGGAGGGATGGGGGTTGTG
>CM041640.1:41252054-41285986 GCA_023333625.1 Bothriochloa decipiens | reverse complement strand
CCCCCCCCCGCCCCCCCCCCCCCCCCCGCCCGCCCCCCCCCCCCGCTGGTTTGGGGTGGGTGGGGTGGGTGGGGGTGTGGGGGGGTGGGGGGTGTGCGTTTACTCTAATTATATGGTAGATTAGTTAAATCATTAAAGGGTGTAATTGAGAGGCTGGGCCCCTTCAAAGTCCCTCCAGGCTTTGCCACTGCCTCTAGGATGGCTGGTCCTCCTTCAGGATGCTAAATTTGACTACAAATCTACATATCATGAATTTTGATTGGTGCCAAAGTTAATTTTTAATCTATATGTCTAGAGATATGATTGGCATCAAGTTGATTAAGATTCTAAATCATATGCTCAAATACTACTGTAAGCCACAGTAATAAACAACAAATTGGCACTACAATAGTGATGCTCACTTGGTTTCTATGGCCATACTTCTTGTGGCACCTGTGGTGCAGGCGTGCATGTCATATCTCATTTTAAGGACAAAAATAAGATATATAAAAGCCTTATGTGCATCCTAAGATGTCGCACACATAAGTTGACAGATCTTAAATAGCACCAAATCAGAGTTTATTACATAGCGCACGGAATAGAACACATAGCCTTTAACAAAAATAAGACATAACTATGATAACTCTTCAGATGAAGCTCCACCATAGGGATACGTCAATTGGTTGACACAAGCTAGTAGTCGTGTCGATAACTCTCACCCCAATCTTGATCTGTTACCCATTCGGTATTTTCTAAGAATTGAAATAAAATAAGTGTAAGTACATAACAAGTATAGCAAAGGGGTTCATGAGGCTCAAATAAGCTGACACTATTTGAATTGTAATTAGCTTTTAAGTGTATGTCAAATTTTAGCAATAGCAACAAGGTAGTGATATGCCCATAATCACATGATCAGAATAACATGAATAATAAGTAGCACATGAATATCATAAACAATCATTTAGCAAGTTTCATTAGTGATCAACTATTCCATAGATGTTTCTAAGGCCGCCCTGTCCGTGGGCACGGACGATATATCTATTTAAACTCTGTGCAGAGGTGTACACTTTCACTACAGGTCATGTCTTATAATTGAGTGGGTTAATTATTCCAAACCACCATAAACACATATAAAACCACGCAAAGGTTCGTCTAACCAGTTAGGAACGCATGGTCATTAAATATAGAAAACCTCTCTTCCAATATGGCACATCCCAGTTATAACACACAATGAATAAGCAGCCCTATACCCAACTCGCAGAACTCTAACCAGCTAGAAAAGTGCCTTTGAACAACTAAAGCCAGAGCAATATAGCCCCCGCAGTTGTACGTTAAGTCTCGGATGATGACAAACAGATAAGATCTTATATAAAAGAGTTTTCTTTTACTATTCATGGCAAATTATTAAACAAGTTATGAGATCATGATTCAATAAAGCACTAGCGGGCATACTACCCAAATGCATAGCCCAAGGTTACAAGGTATCAGGAATTCAATTGCTAGAAAGTTCTACTTAGGTAGCAAAAGACACATGCACATATAATTTTAGTTTTATCATGAATAGGTCACAAGGATGGTTTCAAAACTATACTTGTCTTGATCAAAGTTCTCCTGCTGATCCTGCTGATCCTGGTAGTTGAAAAACTCTTGATCACCAACGAACGGCTCTCACTCTAAACTCAATCAACAATCAACAACATGCGAGCAACGGGCAATCATACACGAGCAAACAAATGGATCTAGTTAGAATAGTACACCATATCAATAAAACAAATTGAGAAAAGTTTACAAAAACCAATCTACACGTCACTAAAATCACGCAGACGTAAATATCATCAAAATCGAAGTTATAACGACAAAGTTATGAATTTTATAAGATTTCCTATTGTAAAATAATATATTAAAATAAATCTCTGTTTTCAAAGACCGAAAATAAATCTAACAGTGATACTAACATGTAGATTATGAAATTATAAATCTAACGCAACTTGAACGGATCGATTCAGATAAAAACGAATAAGTTATAAGCTTTTGAACATAGTGGCAAAACTGTAAATAAGCGGATCTAATTTTCGAATTAAAATAAATCAAAATCTGGAATTTCCGATCTGGCGGAGAGCCCTTAACTAAATACAGTAAAGAACAGAGAATTTTTTGCAAAGTTGCCAGCCTAAGGGGTATTGGCTAACCTGGACCGTTGGATCTAACCTGGACGGTCCAGATTAAATGGTTGAGAGGGAGAAAGGATGGTCGGCCGGAGAAGAAGGCCAGCACGGCGGACGGCCATGGCCAGCGGCGACTAAGCTCGCCGGCGAACTTGGACCCAGCCCTAGAGGCCACGGGTTGACTCGGGAAAAACACAGGGAGATAGAGGAGAAGATGACGAACTCACCGAGCGTGAAATCGAGGGCGGGAAGCGGGCGAGGACGGCTTGCAGCGCAGGATGGTTGACGGTGGCTCCCTACGAGTCAACGGCGACAGGCCGTGAGCAAAATAGTGCAAGGAAAAGAGGGAAAATAGAATCGACGACTTCGCGAGCTCAACGGTGAACTCGCGACTTGCTTACGACGTCAATGCGGCTTCGAGTCGGCGAAATCGATCTCGAGCTAGGCGGCAGCTAGGGTTTGCAGCTGCGCGAGCTCGGCAAGGCGGTTGCGGGCGCGAGGGTTGGAGAAGGGCAAAGCGGACGCCGACACGCACTATTTATGGTGCGGGGCTTTGTGGGCGGCACGCCGAGGCGGGGACGACATAGACTCGCGGCACCGTGCCCTGCTCGGACACGAGCAGGAGGAAGAAGACGCCGCTGACATGCGGGCCCTGGACGTCAGTGGCCAAATGAAGAAAGGAGGCAGGCTTGGCGCTGCAGGCTTGCTGGGCCGGCCCAAAGCAGAGAAGGAGCGGGTCACAGTAAAGAATAAAGGCCTTCGGGCCTGATCAGATGAGGAAGGGGAACAGGCCGAGTTGGGCTGCTGCTGCCACTCGGACCGAATAAGGAGAAAGGAGAAACAGGCTTTCGGGCCAGATTAGGAGGGGTAGAGAGAGCAGGCCGCCGGGTCAGAAAAGAGGAAGGGTGAGAGAAGGAAAAGGAATTCCTTTTCTTTTATTTAAACTATTTTTCAAATAGATTTTCAAATCCTTTTGAACTTCTTTTCAATTTTTGATCAAAACCACACATCACAGAATAAAACATGCAGCAGCATGAATGCACAAACATGCTTCTTGTCCTATAATTAATTTTATTTTGTGAAAATATTATTTTGCCTAATTTCAATATTCACAGCTATTTTAGAACTATGTAAATTTTAAGGTGTTACGGTGCATAGCACCTGGGAGAAATAGTGAAACGAAACAATCAGATTAGCTTTGGCAGCAGAGAATGACGAACTCAGAGCAAAAGAAGCACCAGGAATCTAGGATACGGGCCTGTGATCTTATAGAGTTGGCAGGTCAGACTAAAACATGCCTCAAAAGTTTTTCTCGTAAGTCAACTTGGCACATCTATCTAACTGATTCATTATGCACGTCAATCAACTAACTGTGCAGTTCATATTGCTATATGTACTGTAGATGACAGAGGAAAACACAACACCAAAGTTCAATTTTATCCAATCACTCAGGACTAGGATCCCAGAGACAGAGAAGAAGTCAGTCGTACCTTCGAGATCTGGATGGGTTACTGGATTTAGCAGCGGCCTGGTGGAGGGGCGCGTCCGGGCGACGCTTGCGGAGAGGATTATTTTGCTGGCCGCCGCGCCGATGCATGCGGCAGGGCGCGGACAAAGGCCTAGTCAAGGGGAAGCCGCTCACCTAATCTTCGTCGCCGGCAAGAGAGGACGGCCAGGTGCCGCGACAGGCACGAGCCCGGACGCGTGCCGCATTGGCCACGAGCTACGCCGCTGATCAGGGAAGGATCACGTGCAACTGCAACCTCACAGGGAGAGGACCCTCTAGCCCGCAAGCCGGGCTCCTCGCCAATACGAGCTCACACAGCTGCCTTGCTTGAGCTCGCCCGCGTGCGGCGGCAGGTCCTCGGAGCAGAGAGAGAGAGAGGTGAAGAGGAGGAAGAAGAGTGACATGGAAATACGCCAGGGATTGATCTTGGCCGTTGGGTTGATAGGATGAATGGTGAAAGCGAGGTGGGGATGAAGTTGGGCTTGAATTTTGGAAAAATGGGCCGAGGCTGGATTGTTTCAGGCTTTCAGCCCGTTACTGATTAATAGTCATTTTTTCCTTCGTTTTCAATGAAATAATATAAATCTGCGAAGGGCCCATTTAGATCAGTGGACCAAGGCCCATATTGGAGTTTCCAACATAATCCGGTACTAAAGCAGAGGAACCAGGAACAGAGGTACTTGCAGTTGCATCCTACGAGGGGCAGAGTCTTCCTGCTGCTCATTACCTGTAGCGGAGATCAATCCGCCGGGAGCTAGTGGCCTACAACTACGAGGGAGCGGGAGGCGCCGTCTTGGCAAGTGTAATCATCCGTCCGGAGGGGAGCTTATCGATTCTCAGCTAGCTAGGGTTCTTGTTAAATGTTGATGGCCCCGGTCTCACAAGGCAATTGTGTGTGGCCGTTTGAGCAAATTATTCCATCTATTTGGGGGGTTCCATTTCTCTGTCGTTCAACTACTGATCCGTTTGAACTTTTAGATGGTTTCTTAAAACCAGAGAAAATTTTCATTTCTTGAAAAAAAAATTAGTGAATCTGTTCGCTCATCTCATGTTTGTCATTAAAATCTTGACGGGGTAAATGGGACCAAACGGGTAGACTAGTTCGGATTCGATCTGCACGCAAGATAGCAGATTTTGCTGATCAACAAATTAATAACGATAACGTCTTGGATTGTTGCTGAATTACCAGAAAGAACTATTTTGTACCATTTTTTTTTCTTTTTTGTCAATCTGGGCTTTGCATACAGAATCCTGAAAATTAGAGACGACAAGTTCTATAGGTGGTGAGCACTTAAAATCTTTGTTTTGATACCTTCTGGCAAACAGTGAGCTGATTGCAGTACGATTTTTTAGGGTAATAAGGCCATTTTAATGTTACATACAGGAGTTAAAAGTATTATTCGGGGTAGATAGAATAGTTTGTTTTTCTTTATTGCAACATTTTACTATTAGCTGATGCCCTCTTTGCAAGGATTTCTATAACTTTAAAAGTAGACCAAGGAAGCTCGTGAAGACTAGCATTTAATGTTTCTAGGAGAAATAAAGGTGAACCCTAAAGTTGACTTCCTATAGATCTGAATGTTCTAACCTGCACCAGACTGGCAGGCTGCAAGGCTCCAGCCGAACTAGGGGACAGGCCATAGAAAATAGACCAATGATTCCATACAATCCAAGCACCAAGAGCTATGGTTTCCCTTCCTAGCCATTTCAGTCACCCTTAACTCTACTTTAGCCCACCAATCAGCGATGGAGAGATCATCTGGTTGTGAGGAGAGGTCATGAAGCCCAATGTTGTGCAAAACACTTAGACCCTTGATGCGCATGCCTAGGGCGGCGGCTGAGAGAGTGCATGAATTGTTTATCCCAGGCACTACGATCTGGAATGTGCAGGAGGTTAATAAGACCTTCGTGGCGATCGACGCTGTTAAAGTGCTTAAGATCAAGCCGAGCATGCGCATGGAGGAAGATGTGCTTGCTTGGGCTTTTGAAAAACATGGTCAATATTCGGTGAAGTCGGCGTATAAGCTGCTCAAGAACGGGCAAATGGCCATGGAGATGGCAGAGCGTGGCGAGACAGGGACGTCGGGAGACGAGCACCAGTGGAGCAAGCTCTGGAAACTTGATGTGCCACCGAAACTCAGGGTTTTCTGGCGGAGGGTGCTGAATAATGCGCTGCCATCTAAAGCTAATCTGGGAAGAAGACACGTGGTCAGGGAATGCCACTGTGAAGTGTGTGGCGATCGGTCGGAGTCCCTCTATCACGTGTTCTTCCAATGTCCTGTCGCTAAGCAGTTCTGGTGTGAGGTGAAGAAGGTGCTGGGGGTTGTGATGCCGCCACTGCTGCCATGGTCTTGGGCCTCCGATGTCCTCCGGCTGGACATCTGCTCTCCCTCGACGGCGGTCGCAATAGTGAGCGGGGCATGGGCGCTCTGGACGGGGAGGAACGCGCGTCGCCATGGGCGCACGGTGTGGGAACCTGAGGCTGCAGCTCGTTACGTATCAACTTTGATGGAAGATATGCCATCGCTTAAGCAGAAAGAAAAGAAGGCCAGAGTGAAGACTAAGGTGCGATGGGTTGTGCCGGACACGGGGTGGTCGAAGATCAACACGGACGCGACCTTCGATCAGGAGTTGTGCATGGGGAGTGCTGGAGTTGTGATCTGAGATGCTGATGGCTTGGTCCAAGGAGCGGCAGCAAGGTAGCTTGATGAGGTTTCGGATGCTCTGACTGCAGAAGCATTGGCAGCAAAAGAGGGTCTTGAACTGGCGTAGGAACTAGGCATCGATCGGGTCATCCTGGAAGTAGACAGCCTGGGGCTGGTGAATCATCTGAAGGATCCAGCGTTGGTACGCTCTTCTATTGGAGGAATTTGCTTCGACATCATAGAGCTTGGCAGTAGTTTTTTAGATTTTCGTTCTGTATGGGTTAGTAAGGAGGCCAATGCGGTAGCTCATGTATGTGCTGCTAGAGTCTCCGCTACTGAACGATCCTTTTTTTGGCTTGATTTTATTTCGGACTGGCTAGTTGATCTAGCAGCCAATGATTGTAATACTGCCATGAATTAATGAAAGCTCTGTGTTTGCCTAAAAAAAGGGTGAGAAAAATGCATGTTAAGAGCAGATGAGCAATCGGCTCCTCTCCTGCGTGTTTGAGGAGAAAAAAAGGCACTTCCCCGGAGCCCATGTTTTCCATATCTGTTCCCAAGGTGAATGCATGTGATGGTGCCTTGGAGAAACCCAGGAATGCAGATTTGACTGAGTATTGGCCTGAAACCGAGAGTCGTTAGACATGTGAATTTTCTACCCACATTGCAATTGTACCTCTGAGAGTATGCCCCACAGATCCAAGAATTCAGCAATGATGCCCACAGTTAGAGCCCTTTGTATATCAGAGAGCCAGGCACGGGTGGTGAGGGCCTCCAACAAAGTTCTCCTATCTGTCCTCCTCTTGTTAACAAGAGCAGTTTGAAACCCAAATTTCTGGAAGTAGAGCAAACTAGACTTGACAGGATCACAAGAAAAAAGAACAAGATACCAGGATATGCTGAATGGCTTTAGCTGCATGGTCACAAATGGGATAGACAGCCAGGTGTGGATGACCTCTCTTGGCCAGTTTGTCCCCCATCCAACATCTGTTTAGGACTACTAACCAAATAAAGAATATACATCCTAGCAGCACCAACAATTTCTAAATGCACTTTCATGGTGAAAACCTAATTGATCCGACCAATTACCTGAGTATTCCCCAGAACCCGAGAAACCCAAACTTTGTGGCTCTTAAATGAGTTTTTCGAAGAGAAAACCCATCCAACAAATCCCATAGTAAGTTTTTGTAAATAGCTTCAATTGATAGGGCCTCGTTGATATCAGACACCTAACTTTGTTGGGAACAATATGACATTTATCTTTGATGCTGAGATTAGAAAATACAGAAGTGTCACTGTCAGCACATTGTGAAAAGTGCCAGGTTGATTGCTTTTCTATTTTCTTTCTTGTCATCTAGGATGAATTTTAAACTAAATTGTTGCAGCTATACTTAACTTTATGTGCACTACATACATGATTTTTGTGATGATTTTTGAAACATTCTAACGAGGGCGCTAGCCCCCCTCAAATCTGCACTCAGTAACCTTGTCAATGAGTAAACATAGAATGGCCTTGGAGCACAAGCTTCTTCTTGATATGCAATTGTTGCAAGATACAAATCAATGTGAATTGTCAACAGTGACTCAAATTTTCTAATTCCTTTATTTATTCATGTCAATGTCAGCCAACTAATTTTAGTATGGTAAAACTACAGGTTGTGGATATATTGTTGATACAATCTCGTCTTGAAGGTTTGCATGGAGGCTGCTTCTTTAGTATATAGCATTCTGAGTTTTGCAGGCAGTAAACTAGCCTCCAAGATCTTTGATGAGTTAAAGTCAGCATCGTGTGTGAATGAAAATCTTCAACAGCTTTCTGACATAGTTGAAGAAATTAATTCTTTTCTTCAGAACGTTGGAGACAAAATCATTAATGATGCAACGTTTACTTAGATGAATGATTGAAAGAAATTGCTTATGACATTGATGATTTGCTTAGTGATTTCCATATGGAGGCAAACAAATGCAAGTCAATAGAAATTAACAGCGAGAAGCATGTGATGGTAAAATGTTTTTGCAATAAACCAAAATCAATACGATTTCAGCACAAGATTGCCATGAAGATTAAGACAATAAGAGAGAGATTTGAGGCAATTATAACAAAAAGGAGGGACTTGAATACCCTAAGATGTAGTTTACCATTGCAACAAACTCATGACCGGAAAATTGTCACTAGGGAATTACCTTCTTTGACTATTGTTGATGAGACAACAGTAATCGGGAGAGACCATGACAAGTCTTCCATTATCTAGTTGACAAAGAGTGACTATCAGGAG
Organism: Bothriochloa decipiens; assembly: GCA_023333625.1. Classification (NCBI taxonomy): domain Eukaryota; kingdom Viridiplantae; phylum Streptophyta; class Magnoliopsida; order Poales; family Poaceae; genus Bothriochloa; species Bothriochloa decipiens. The sequence goes on along the minus strand of CM041640.1, from coordinate 41,277,414 downwards.
GCAAAAGTTGCAAAGAGTAATGAAGAAGGAATGATCTCTACAATTTCTATTGTTGGTCTAGGTGGGTTAGGGAAAACAACTCTGGCAAAGTTGGTCTTCAATGATGAAAAATAAGATAAAGAAGCATTTTGAAGTTAGACTTTGGGTCTACGTGTCCCAAGAATTTGATGTTGGTAAGCTTATTGGGAAGTTGTATGAGGCTATTTGTGATCAGCAATCTGAAAGTCGTCCATTGCAGTATATGAGCAGAATTATATCAGAGAAGTTGAAGGGAAAGATATTTCTTCTTGTCTTGGATGATATCTGGAATACTGATGTGCTTTTCTGGGAGCCATTCATGTTACATCTCAAAGTTTGGGCTGCTAGGAGTAGAATTTTACTCACTACACGACACCAAGAAGTTGCAGAAACGCTAAGATCTACTGTTTCATATAAGTTGCCATTCTTATCAGAGGACGATAGCTGGAAGTTGTTTCTCCAAAGCATTGAAGGTGTTAAGCAAGATTGAGATATAGAATTTACTGAAATTGGGAAAGATATTGTGAGAAAATGTGGAGGGGTTCCTTTAGCTGTGAAAGCAATTGGGGGCATGGTTGGCAGCAAAAAAGAAATAAGCAGTTGGCGAGCTGTGAGAGATAGTGAATTGTGGCATATTGAGGATAGAGTGGTTACATCCCTCCAGTTGAGCGATTTTCATTTGCCATCATATTTGCAGCAGTGTTTCCTTCATTGTTCAATATTTCCAAAAGGCTACTCAATAGACAAGGATCATTTGATTGCTCAGTGGATAGCAAATGATATGATTATTCCGATGAATGAATCTGAGCAATTGGAAGATGTAGGAAACATCTATTTTGATTCTCTATTAAAGATATCATTTTTGCATCATCTAATTTAGGACCAGTACAATGATATTGTGACTTGCAAGATGCACGATTTAGTTCATGATCTTGCTCGCCACATTTTAGGAGATGAAATTCTTTTTGTTCCTATGGCTCTAAATGAATTCAGACAGAGTTGCAGATACTTATCCTTGGTGCAGTGCATTGAGAAGATCGACAGAAAGTTAATAAAAAAGGCTCGTGCTCTTTATGTGTCTGATGGAACTTTTGCATTTAACAAGCCAATAAAGTAGGCAGGCTATGTCCGTACAGTCATTCTAGATCATATCTATACTATGTCTCCAGGCAAAGTTGTACTGAAGTTTGAATTTCTTGGATATCTTAGAATGTCAAATCTCCAATGTGAAACACTTCTGAAAGCTATCTCATGCTGTTGGAATCTGCAGGCACTTCATGTCATAAATTGCCGTTAACTTTTGAGTTCGCCTGAGTCTATTGGAAAGCTTAGGAAGCTAAGAACTCTTGATTTGTCAGGTGCTTGGAAGCTTGAAAATTTACCCCAATCAATTGGTGACTGTGACAGTCTTTATAGTTTGTGTCTAATTTCTTGTGCAAATGCCAGAATGCTTCCATTGGACTTGTTTAGGATGTCTCAGAACTTACAAAAGATCAACTTAAGTGCTTGCTCAAGAATCACACTACTTCCACATTCTATTGTCCAGCTTAAATACCTCAACACTCTCAATTTGTCCTTCTGTTCAAATCTTCAAGGCTTACCTAGCTCATGTAATTGGGATGGGTTGTGTGCTCTTAAGCTTTCTTGTTCTAAGTTTGTGAAACTACCAGATGGAATTGTGAACTTGCATAGGCTTAAGGAATTGGACTTGACAGGATGTGATGAGTTGTGTGGGATGCCTTGGGGATCGGACGATTAACTCAGTTACGAAGGTTGGGATTGTTTGTTGTGGGAGATGGTAGAGAATATGCAAGTATGTCAGAGCTATGTAATCTCAATATGTTGATTGCAGACCTAGAAATTAAAAATATTAGATATCTAGGGGGATCGTATGATGATGGAGCGAAGGTGTGCTTGAGTCAAAAGAGCAACCTACAGGAGTTAACATTGAAATGGCAATCGAGAAAATATAATACCGATATGGAGCAAGAGCTTGATATCATTAATAAACTGCAACCACCTCCAGGAATAAAGAAACTTAGCATTCATGGGTATAATGGTCAGCAGTTCTCGCTTTGGATGACAAAGCCAAAAATTGACTCTAGTTCCTTTGCAGGAATAATGAAGCAGTTTGGTACACCAGGTTTCTCAAGCCTGACCCACATGAAGCTTATAAACTTCCCAAACTTGAAGGATTTGTCAGGTCTAGTGAAGTTGCCTTCTTTGAACACACTTGAGCTGAACGACCTGTCTGCTGTTGAAAGTATTGGTGGAGGCCCCTTTCCTTTACTCAAGGAATTGTTCATCAAGAAAATGCCTCATTTGTCTGAATGTTCAATGGTGATGATCACTAGTTTGTCAGATAGGGACGGTGGAGTATCGAACTATGAGGTACAATGTTTTCCTTATTTGAGGGTACTGGAAATAATCGGATGTGCAAAACTCAAGGTGAAGCCATCCTTTCCATCATCACTAGAAAGCTTAGTGTTGGCAAATAGCAGCATGCAGCTGCTGGATACTCCCAGCACTTCTGATCTACTTGAGGCAGCATCAACTTGCTCATTGTCGAGCTACAAAGGGGGCAGTGCACCGTCTTCTCTCCCACTCCTTAAGATACTGAATCTATGTGCAATGATGGCATCATCATCCAGATGGAACCTACTGGAAGAACTTGTGGGCCTCCGATCATTGGAAATTTTATCTTGTGATGACCTGGCAGAACTGCCACAGAGCATGCGAAAACTAACCTCTCTGCAACAACTAAAGATCTGGAACTGTGTTTCTCTCCAGACTCTACCAGGATGGATTGGGGAACTCAACTCTCTTGGAAGCATGGATATCAGGGGCTGCACAAGGTTAAGCAGCCTTCCTATGTCAATGGTACAGCTTAACTCCCCCTGACATTTGATCATAGGCAACTGCGATGCCCTTCAACTACCAGAATGGATGGGGGATCTCAGTTCTCTGCAAAGCCTCGACATCTAGGGTTTGCCTGGACTGATTTTCCTTCCTCCATCATTGCAGCATCTCAGCTCCCTTCAAGTGTTAAAACTGAGTTGCTTTGATGCTCTTCTCGTGTTGCCTGAGTGGCTTGGAGATCTCTCTGCACTTCGACAACTTAAGATCGAGACATGCCCCAGCCTTGCATCTTTGCCCAGCTCCATGAAACGCCTCACTTCTCTGCAAGAACTTGAGATCATTCGTTGCCCTAAGCTGCGGAGACGCTATAGAAAAGGGGAGGGGGAGGACTGGCAGCTCATCTCTCATATCCCTCATGTGGACATTTGGAAGATCACTGACGAGGACTAGTCACTAGTGCATCAGCATATCTTCCATCAAAATATCAGGCAGGTTTCTGTTACTTATGCTCACACGAAACTTGATCTTCACATCCTTTGCTCGGATAGAGAAATTTTATATTGCCCTCTTATTATTTGTATGCTGATTCACTTTTTTCAGGTGCCCGCATATGTTCATGTATTCTTGAAATTGGTACCTGGCTTTGTTCTATGATTCATGCATTTATACTTTATTTAATGCTACAAAATGGAGAAGAAAGAAATGCATAAGTGAATACATTGAGAAGGCTACATCTCACTACGGGAAACGCGGACTTTGCCGAGTAGCAAAGCACGGGCACTCGGCAAAGACGCTCTTTGCCGAGTGCCTGGCTCTCGGCGAAACTAGGCACTCGGCAAAGAGCGGCACTCGGCAAAAAGTGCCTGGGGCCAAACGGCGTCCGTTGCCGTTACCTTTGCCGAGTGTCTGCCGTCGGGCACTCGGCAAAGAGTATGTCTTTGCCGAGTGCCAGGACTCGCACTTGACAAATCGCCATCTTTGTCGAGTGCCACGTCTTTAGCACTCAGCAAAGAGCCTATTTGCCGAGCACCAACCTTGGCACTCGGCAAAGATTTTTTTTAATTTTGAATTCAAACTTTTCTATAGCCCTAGTATATTGTTTACAAGCACATGTTCAAATTTGGAAACTTTTTATAATATTTTGCTATATTTTTCACTAGTTCTTTCTCTCTTTCACTCTTTCATTCTCATTTCTCACTCTTTTCTCCACGTGTTCTTGTCATGGCTCCTGGATGTCTTATTGGTATACATATGTTCTCCTTTTCCATGTTCTATATGTATTCTATATTCCTTTACCACATTTGAGCCAAGTATTGATTTCATTTTGAGTGAAACTTGTTCGCACCAGACTTGCAAATCAAGGTGTAGTCCATTGTTCAAGTAGTGATGGGTGTAGCTTCGAGCCCTAGACGTAGTCTCAGTTAAAACACTAGTATATCAAACAACAACGAAAATGGACAATAATATAGACAAGAGGGTAACTGGGAACTCTTTAGTCCTACCTTCTAGAAGTTTTGCTCAACACTACTACTAACTACTATGCATTATTTCTTCGTTCATATAAGAAAAATATAAGCTGTATTATTTTATTTGCGACTTCCCAGTAATGTGGGGTATCCCTTCTAGTCTCCAAGGTCTTTGATTCGTGAGGGTTTTGTGCTTGAGGGTTGTTAAAACAATAGTTACGTTTTTTTGCCCCTTAGGAAATCTTTGCTTTATGGTATGTAGCGCATATTATTACTTCTACATCCTTATAAATAAGTGGAAAACAACCTGCACATGACCAATGCAACAAAAGATAACTCTCTTGAAGTAGGATATATATAGTGGGAATCTAAGAGATGTCATCCTCAAATACTACTACAACATGGAATACGTGGTCTAGAGCCTCGTATATGTGTAGAAGCTACCTAGATAGCAATCATAGCATGGAAAATGGGGCCTCATCACTTTAGTTTCTTGACTTTATTCCGGACAAGACAGGGAGCATCCGAATAGGAAAGCCGAGATGAGCTAGCTGGACGGTATATACAACCAAAAAAAATGATTTGTTTTCGTAAATTATCCTCCTCACTCAATAGTCACACATGGCACATCCAAATGTTCATATCTTAACTCGTCAAAAGAATTGATGTTCAGGAATCCTAGAGTATCTACATAGGTGACAAGGCGTTGAAGATGCACTTCGCTTATTAACCTTTCTTCAAAATGACAATCTGGACGTCATAAGATTTTTCTTCGTGAACTAATAATGTACAGAATTTTTGTCATTATAATCATGTGCGAGGCTAACTTCTCTTTAAGACAGGATTTTTTTTTAGAAAGACCAAGGAAGGTTGTTTTGGTCTTATGCCACACCAATTGTATGTATGCATTACTGGATTTTTTGGGAACCTCTAGGGTGGCTTGTAACTACATAGATATAAAAAAACCTGCATGATTTTCTTCTATATCAGCTTTGTTGTTATCTTTTGTTTTCATTTGTTGTCCTTATGATTATGTTTTTACACTATTTTCGCTTTGTTAATTATCTCTGGTTTCCTCAATGGAAACAAAGCCATCCCAGCTACGTATACCAGAGTATAAATTTTTTTTGTTGCGCGAGTCTGTTTTTTAATAATCAAGAAGAAAAATGACACTGCATGGACTTCACAGACTTCCGAGAGTCGTCAACTGTACCAAACCAACACTTTGCGAAAGGTCTGACCTCATGCTGCTGCTGGCTCTCGTCTCGTGTAGTCGTGTCGTCATTGCCAATCTAGTGTGATCATATCGAGCCCACCTCCTTTCGCTATTTAAGCCGGCCTCATCTCCTAACTCTGTCTCCGTCCGTGTGATGGCTACATATATATTAGCACACGCTTACAGCTCATTATCACACTGTATGTTCAAGCTAGACAGGAATGTATCCGGTGGAGCGAAGGCCACATGTAAGTGAGAAGATATACATACCCCCAATCAGAGAGGGTTATCATATCATCTGCAAGTATCCAGTAGCTAGCTAGCGCCTCAATTGTCAACAAGGCCATCAGCCATTTTCCAAGTTGTTGCATTGGAGATTTAGAGCTCTAGGAGCTAATTAATCTGAAACTCTCTCCCCCCATGTTAGACAAGATGACTTTAATGTCAAGATGCATGTGCCCACAACCAGCCACAGGTCATCTGAAGTTCCACCTGACAAGAACCCATGCTGCCTACCAACTCACAACTACACATGCAGATGCACATATGGACATTCCCCAAGTCAGAGATATCAGATATGGGATGTGTAAATGGTTGCTAGCAGCTTTTAGTAGTTTATTTGGTCCATCTTTTTCTATGGAGCTGGTACCTGTGAAAGTGATATATGCGTGAGATATTCAGATAGAACGATGTTAGATCAAATCAGTACACAGACATGCCTTGCGTGCCTGCCTCTTTATAGGTTCTTGTTGCTACAGGTTAGAGCAATACACTTCACATTTGAGCCACTTGCAGAAGCTTATTAGTAGGTCTCTGATGCCTTCCCTAGCTAGCTAGATGCATACCAAACAGGTAAAATAACTATTTCAAGCTGCAGTATTTAAGCTAAAGTTTGGCAGGGATGAAGAGGACTTGGGTCTTGGGCACTGACGATATGCATGATTAGAGATGTGCAGCATATATACTTCGCATATATAGGGACACAAGGCAGAACCTAGGACCAAGATGCATGATTGACTGGATAGGGTATGATGGCATGGTATATAGTACGTTCCCGTCTTGGATTCCCGTCTCTTTAAAACATAGTAGGATTCATTCATGCACACACATTGCATAAAGAGGCCGGGTAAAAAAGGAGATCAGAAAGAAAGGTTGGAATGAAGGACAAAGAAGAGGCTGTTCAAAAAGTAAGGCAGCTTTCTTTTCGAGTAAACTCTTAGGCTAATGGAGCTTATTCAATTCTGTAGTGCGACATAAGTTGAATATATAGTGTCTATGTAATCCTTAAAATTTCCATCTCAGTGCAACGACGCACTGCCTGCATATGCATGTTCAGGAAAGAAAAAGGTACGGTTTACAGTGATCAAACAACTGAATCACTGAACGGAAGCATGAAATGTTTTGCAACCCTCATTTTAGAATCTTATATATGATCTTGACCCACTGTCGAAGTTGTTAAAATGAACCATGCATCCATGTTTCAACTTTTCTGGTATTAGTGTTTGTGCCAAAAGGAAATTTAATTACTGAAACAACACTATATGACTATCATAGGCTATTCTAAAAACTATGGTTCACGTCACCTTTGATTGGGAAGGCTAAAACTAATAAGAGAATGGTGAGGGTCATTTCATACATAGCATGTAGCTGATAATTATCGTTAGAAGCTTCGGTCGATTTGTGACCGCCATAATATGCATAGATAAGATGTATGTGAAAGAGACAATAATCTAGTACTGTGGAAAGATCCCAAGAAGACTAATACATCGCCCTCAAGCATTCATGAGCTCATAACGTACTTAAAAGCGTCCACTGATCAGATATATAGGCACCCCAATATTCTCGCAATCTAAAATAAAAGATTTATGTAGCCAAAACAGAATCCAGCTACAACATTCTAAAAATGTTGGTATTGCTTAGTGACTACATTAATTGCTGAAAGCCCGAAACTACATTGTCCTTCCTAACTTTATATAGAACGTATAATGTAAATTAATTAGTAGGCATTACAAATCACACAACAAGGCTTTGTTTGGATTGAATCCTAGCAGGCCAATACTTGAAAAGCAACAAATACAGTGTGCTAGGCACTGAAAATTGAGGGCCTGGATTGCAGTTTGATCAGACAACCTTGCCAACTTTGCTTTAGGCAAGCAACCTGGTTCTCTTTATGCATCTCTATATCTAACATGATGTTTAATTGTTTTTTCTTTCAAAGAGAAAACAATTAAACATCATTTTAGATATTGAGATGCAGTTATTAAATTGTAACTTTCATCATCAACTTCAATACAGTACTCCCTCCGTCCCAAAATAGATGTCATTCTCGCTTCCCGAGAAGTCAACGTTTTCAAACTGCTGGCAATTATATATTAAAATATATAAATATTTATGCTAAGTAATTAGTATCATCGGAAAGATCTTTAGGCCTAGTTTTTTTAATAAATTTATTTGGAGATATAAATGTTACATGTATTTTCTACAAACCTAGTCAAAGTTGAGAAAATTTGACTAGCACGCTTCCCATAACGTCATCCTTTTTGGGACGGAGGGAGTATGTAGAATATATATCTCCCTTATACTTTGCTGCAGATGTCATGACCAATGTGTAGTCAGCAAGAATTCTTAACTATTCTTTATAATTTCTATTATGTGATAATATATTTTAGTAACTTAGTGGGCCCCTATTAGAGCCCCCAAATTTGAATGGGCACCCAAATCCTCCTTAGGGACCCTATTCCTAGGGCCTCAACTTCAGCCCCCATTATATTCTACACCAGTTGCATGTGTTTTCTCCCTCGTGCTCACATGAAACCACATGGCACTTGCTCGCCCTCACTCCATCATCCTCCCCTAGCGGCCTTCTCCTCCACTCTCTCGCCCAGCACCAGTGATCTGACTATCCACACCCTGCTCGCTCCCTTCCATTGTCTACTCCCCTTCTCCATGAGCAACCACGATGTCCAACCTGTCACACAACTCCCAGGCAGCACCTTTTCCCTAACACCAACACAAAGCTCCCGCTCGTTGGACTGGCTCATCCTCCCACTGCCGCCTCATCCTGCATCTTCTCCTCATCAGCCATACAGACATGCTCGCCGATGATGTGAGCATCGCCACCTCCTTCCTCCACCACCGCCACCACGGCAAGCCATGGCACTCCATCATGGCGAGTTGGTTTGCCAGCGCCACACTATGGCACATCACTTGCCCCTCCTTGTTGGCCTGGCTCAAGCACATGCATAGTCAACACGGGAGAGGCCAAGGGAACCAAAGAGCTAGATGACATATGGCGCCTATAAGTAATTGTTGACATACTTTTGCAGGCTCTGGTTTGGGGGCCTTAGAACATACTCCCTTAGTTCTAAATTATAAGTCGTTTGACTTTTTTTGGTCCATGCAGCAAAATAGATGAACCAAAAGAAAGTCAAACGACTTATAATTTGGAACGAAGGGAGTACAAAATAGGGGGTTAACAAAAGTAGGGGAAACACTCAAATAAGAAGTAAAAGCTCTCATTTGGGTGATCCTACTCAAGTTGCTGTCAAACTGATAATTTACTTTTATAACATAATGCATAATCATTTCTTGTTATTGATATGAACATAAACACCTCATGCCACACATGGATGTGCAGAGGCCAATCCTAGTGATAACAGCAAAAAAAAAAATGAAATACCAACATATATACCGGCCCCACAACTTTTTTCAACTCACAAAACTAAAAAAAAATGCGCCATCGAGAGCTAAAGAGAACAATAAGTAACCCAGAAAAAAGATCTCCTATATATATACCCTACCACCATCACAACACCAAGATCACACACACCAGACCATCCAGCAGCACGAGCACCTTCTAGTCTTCTTCTACCTCACATTGTCATCATCCTCTCACTGTCCTCTCTCTAAACACTAACCCCAGAACCCAATAAGCCTCAAATTAAACGCGCCTTGGGAGTTGGGATATGGAAGACCATGGCAGCAGCCACCCTTTGCTGCAGTCGTCCCCAGCGGCTGGCACCGCCGGCACGACGCTCGCCTACGCATGGGGCTACCAGCAGCAGCACCCCAGCGCTCCATTCGACGAGCATCCTCAGGCCGACACGGTCGGCGGCGACGACCACTACCAGCTGGAAATGACGACGGCGCCAGAGCTCCGGCGTGCGCTGGTCCGCGCGCTGGCCGAGCTCCAAGCGTCGCGCGCCGCGTACCAGGCGGAGCTCCGGCGCATGGAGTCCGAGGCCGCGCGGCTCGCCGTGCTCGTGTCGTCCGTGGCCGCCGAGCGCGACGAGCTCCGGCGGCACTGCCACTCCCTCCTGCTGCTCCTCCACCACCACCAGGTCCAGGCTGCGACGCCGGCGCCGCCGCATGCTTCCAGCCTCCACGCTGCCGGCTTCCTGTCGGCAGTAGGATCAGGAGGAGGAGGAGGAGGCGGCGGCGGCGGCTGTACCACTGCTGCCGCGGTGATCATGAACAACGAGATGAACGCGCCTGACGCCGCCTGCGCCGACGAGACGGAGCTGGAAATGGCGCTCGCGCGACGCCTACCGGAGAAAGGCCGCCTGGTGGAGGCCGTGGTGTCGGCAGGCCCGCTCCTGCAGACGCTGCTCCTCGCCGGCCCGCTCCCGCGGTGGCGGCACCCGCCGCCGCCCGCGCCGACCGACATCCCGCCGTTCAACCCCGGGCGGCACAGCAGCCCTCTCAAGGCCGACGGCGCGTCCAACTCCTTGTCGTCGGCCTCGGCGGGGTCGTCGTCTCCCGAGAGCAACTGCAGCGGTGGGCCTCCGCCGCCGATGGCGCACGCGCTTCCTTCGTTTCACATGAGTCCCTCCTTCTGCATGTAGCTGCACTGCACCTGCACGGGCTCCACCTGCAAGCAAGAGGCTTAACTGTCATTAGTGGTAGCTAAGTGCCCAATAATTTCGGCGAGGACCATCAAACTTTGGATCCTTGCTTGGTTGGACGCTTGACAACAATGACACATGGCTCTCACTTAAATTGTTTCAGTATCATTTGTGTCTGTGTAATCTGAAAGGTCCAAGGGGATCTCAAAGTCGAGAGGGGAGCTTTTGCCTTTTGGGTAAGTTTGGGTGATTAGTCAGTGCTTCTGCCGGCTTTATTTGTCTGATGAAAAAAAGTGGGCAAATAAAGGCGATCGGGCCGGGGTCATGCATGCTACACTGCAGGCACATGCATGCCACTAATCAGTAGATCGTCACCCGTCAGTGCAGCAGCTAGCTAACGTGCAGTAGTGTCGTGTAATCTGAGGTCATAGATGTTTGTTGATTACTTTATTTTAAATTATAGGTTATTTTGACTTTTTTAGTGTATGATTTTGCTATGTATGTAGACATATTTTTTATCTAAGTAAATAATAAAATACATACATTAAAAAATTTAAAATAAACTATAATTTGGAACCGAGGGGTAATTTTATTGTGTGCAAATAACCATATTGATAACATTATTGTCCCCATATAAAATTATGTATGGTAGTTCAAATGATATTTTTTTCCCCCCAAATGTTCTTCTAGAAGGTCGATCGTTGTAGTAGGAGCAGCTCCAACCGTGTTGTTTGAGCTAGTTTTTATAATGGTTTATTCAATAAGAAGGGAGAATCGTAAGCTAGCTCTTAAGCTAAGCTCATACACTTTGCTATGATTTATTTAATTTGTCTAAGTTTACATATTTTTTCTATACTACCATCTTAGGTTATTATTTTAAAGTTTATATGAGCTAACAATTAACACTTTTGTTAAGGGTGCTCTGAATAAAGAGTTAGTAAGTATGAGACTAGAGCACAGTAGCCAATACAGAGTATACAGAGTTGGTTGAGATGAGAAAGATATTTTTGTGTCTCTATATTGAGCAATTATATTAATATGTATACGCCGTATAAAAGTCAAGTTTCTTTTATATTATGCTTTGTACGGTGGTGGTTGCAACAGTGGGGTCTCGATTTTGATAAAGACGACAACTATGTAAAATGACATAAACATAACACTTGTCGTATAGTTATTATTATATATAGTGCAAAAACTTGCTGGGTAGTAAAGACAGTACGCAATAATGATATAAACGTTACTGTACACCTATAAAAATCTTTGCTATGGTCACAAGTCAAATGTTCTTCAACGACCAGCTTAAGTTGTTACTTATTCTCCTTCAGTTGTGCTAACTACCTGTTGAGCTTTACGTCGTCGTTTTCTCACATTTTTATATAGTCAGCAAAGCTAGACCGTCAATGGTTATGTACTCACCCCATTTACAAAAGAACGTGGTTCTCATTTTTCAGGAAGACTAATAATTTGAAATTTCAACAATATTATATATAAAGTACTAGCCAAAAGACTAGCTCAACTTCAAATCCCCAAGGGAGCAAATTTCATGCTAAGCTAACAAAATTTCCCTCGCTGGTTTAGCCAAGGGTTCGGGGGGTTTTTCGTGATCGGAAAGAGTCGTTTTCTTCTTAATGAAATACGGTTTGAGAGCTCTCCCCCTCTGATCGTGCTTTTTATATAAAAAATACTAACATGTATAATACAAAATAAATGTCATTAATAGTTAGAGATAATATTCATTATAAATTTGATCCAATTTAAGTTAATTTGACTAGCACAAATCCATAATTATATTTTTTTTTGGGACGAAGGATATTCTCCGTTCCCTATAAATATTTTTTAAGTAAAAAGAGTGTCATTTTTGCTAGAATCTGACTATCAGATTCCTAACTAGAATGACATTCTTTTTAGAGAGGAGGACACACAACATAAGTCTTAAGAAAGGAACGTCTTGATTAATTGGCCGGTATGCACATTATATACTTATGTACGAATGTACCAGATATGACCATGAAACATCAATTATTTATGACTAGATCGAGAGAGTGTTCATTTGTTGCTAGCGGACTCCAATAAGAGATGGCTTAGAATGCACAAATTGGAATTTTTCGGATGATTGGGATTCAAGGACGTTTACATAGCACATGGCAGATGTTTTTCTTCATGAGCTACACTATAGACCTGTCTTTAACCTGTAGCAGGGCACCTTTACTACAGTCACAACCGTCAGTTCAGTTTGAATGGAGTCGCGCAGCACCTGATTTGCCTTTGGGACCCAACATTTTTCATTTTTTTTTCCCACTGCCGTCTGATCAGCTGTTCAAAGTTGAAGCAGGCTTTGCCGCCTGCATTGTCAGGTACTGTCCACCAAAACGCCCGTTGGGCCATGCATAGCTCTGACAGAGTGTGGGCCTGCTGCAGCGGAGAGGGGCCACACTCAAACAAAGTATAGAAGTTTCCTCCCAAGAAAAAAAAATACCTGCATGAGGTCCCTTCTCGGAGCCCAGGGCGACTCGAGCAGTTCCGGCGGCCGTCGGCCGTCCGGCGGCCGTCGTCCATCCGGCGACCGTCTTCAGCTAGCTGTTCCCCGTCCCCGTTCGTGCACCCGTCCCAACCACGTCGCCGCGTCACCGCCGTCCAGCACCCAGTCGCTCTGCACTAGGAATCGCGCCGGTGCTGCTGCGTAATCGACCGGCCGGAACCCTAACCCTAGGGTCCGACGACATCGCCGGCGAGGAGCAAGCCTCGGCGAACCTAGTGGCTCGAGCTGGTCCCGGGAACGCCGTCAGCTCGTCCGGCCACCTCCGCTCCACCGTTGCGCTGTCGCCGGGCGGCTCCTCTGCGAGACTTGGCCGCTCCGTCCGTCTCAATCGTGGCGGCGAGACTTCGCGCCAACGGCCCCTTCGTCCTCGCGCGCGCCCGCTTCCGCCTGTCTGGGCCGCTCTGCTCGTTTCAGACGCGGCGACGAGGCACCGCGCAAGGGGGCCCTTTCGTCCTTTGCCTCCGCCCGTCGCGACCTTGCCGGCAAGGCACCACGACGCCGAAGCCTTCTCAACTATGCGGCCATTCTCAGCTGAAGCAGTGGGCATGTTTCAGTATGCACACCGGGTGTTCAACGTGACATGCACAAACTCCTATCCTTTATCAATTAAAGATGGCAAGTGCTATGACTCGGTGTTGTTGTGGCCACCTCCTCTGAATCACCGGCTACAGTGTCCTGCTTCCTGTCTGTTTGATCGGGGAAAGAGTAGAGAGAGACATCTCACAATCATAGGCAACACATATTGGCCATCACTGCAAGCAAGTACCTTAGTTTCCTTGTTTGTGAGTTCCCTCATTAGCCTTGCTGATTGAGTTAAAATCATGGGCACGCTGTGAATCTTATCACCGCACGAGGTGGGCTAGGCAATTTCGCCGTTGACAGAGCAGGGGAGGAAGTTTCTGATGCTGGCTCTCCTTACATAATCCTCCCTGCCTCTCTCCCGTTCGGGCTGATCATGGGGCTGCCCTGCGCGTAGTTACCCGGCCTTGGTGGGATGGGACCTAGGGTTTGGGACTTGGAGAAGCCAAATTGGATGGAGATGGCGGAAGCTTCAAGGGCGAAGTTGAAGGATGAAAAGAAGCAGGCAAAGAAGCAACATGCAAAGAAGCAAGGAAGAAACGGTGTAGTTCTTTTACCGGCAGACTACGAGGAGGGAACCCGCCTAGCACAATGAGTTGTCTCAGTTGGAACTGTCGCGGTTTGGGCAACGCTGCGACAGTGAAGGAGCTTCGCGAGCTCACAAAGAAAGTTCCCTCCACAATGCTCTGTGTAGTGGAAACACAAGTTCATCGAGCACGGGTGGAAAGTTTGAAAGGTACCCTAGGTTTTGGCAATGCTTTTGCTATAAGCAGTTCAGGGCGCAGTGGTGGCCTTGGCATTTTTTTGAACAATAATACTAGGGTTGAATTGTTACCGTACTCTCAATATCACATTGATACTATCATTATGGAGTGTGGGGGCGAGCCGTGGCATTTGACATGTATCTATGGTGAGGCACAGGTTGAGGACCGCCACAAGACATGGGAGATGTTGAAGTTCATCAAGGCTTCTTCTTATCTTCCATGGTTGTGTATCGGGGATTTCAATGAAGTACTCCTGCAGTCAGAACATGAAGGAGTGCAGGAGCGAAGCCACAGCCAAATAGATGGCTTTCGGGACACGATGAATGTTTGCAGCCTTGTTGACCTAGGCTTCGAAGGGCGTAGATGGACTTTTGAAAAGAAAGTGGCTGGGGCTCCTTCTGTCGTATCAGGCTCGATAGGGCACTGGCGTGCACAGAGTGGAGTACTAGGTTTCCAACCGCTGTGGTCAGACACTTGACATCAGCGGTCTCGGATCATGGACCCATCAAATTACAGTGGGATAGAAGACCGCTTAACTTAGGAGGAAGACGGCGCAAGCAATTCCGTTATGAGTTAATGTGGGAGAGACATGAGGAGTTCAAGGGTATGCTAGCCCAGGCATGGGGAGACCAGCCACAGGTGGCAACCTTGGACGAACTACAGAAGAAGCTTGAGGCTTGTCGGCGAGCCTGTGTGGGTGGGAATGGCAATCATTTGGTAGTGTAAATTATGAATTGAAGGGTCTTACGGCATGACTGAATCAACTGTGATCGGACCCGACAAGAACAAGTCCATCCCATGAGGAGTTAAAGTTAGTGGACAAGTTGTGGAGCTCAATTACAGGGAGGAAATTATATGGAGACAACGATCTCGTATTGCCTGGCTTACCGAAGGGGATTGGAATACACGTTTCTTCCATCTAAGTGTGAATCAAAGGAGAAGACGAAATAAAATATCCAGATTATTGAAGAGTGATGGGAGCTTTACGGAAGATGAGGATGAGATGGTTAATCTCATGACAGGATTTTATAGAAACCTGTATACGTCAGAAAGGACAGTGCAGATGGATCAGTTACTAGATAAAATACTGGTGAGTCACCGGGGCAATGAATGAACTACTGCTGAAAGCTTTTAGTAGTTAGGAAGTGAAGACTGCTCTATTTCAGATGTTCCCAACAAAGGCACCAGGCCCCGATGGGTACCTGGCTCACTTTTTCCGAAGGTGGAGAAGCCGGAGGAGCTCGGACAATTTCAACCGTTTAGTTTATGTAATGTGATTTACAAAATAGCCTCTAAAATGGTGGCTAATCGGCTGCACGCTATTCTGCCTAAAGTAATTTCAGAGGAGCAATCTGCTTTTGTACCTGGCCGATTGATTACAGATAACATTATAACAGCTTATGAGTGCCTGCACTACATGAAGAAGAAGAGAGCCAAAGAGAATAGGTTTTGTGCTCTTAATCTAGATATGCGAAAGGCTTATGATAGACTAGAGTGGGATTACCTTCAGAATATTATAATCCAGTTGGGTTTTCATCGTAAATGGGTGGAGATGATTATGAGAATGATAAAATCAGTTACGTTTTTAGTGTTGATGAATGGCCAGAAATTGGAAGCTTTCAAACCGGCGAGGAGCATTCGTCAAGGAGATCCGATATCTCCCTATCTCTTCTTGTTAGCAGCATAGGGCCTTTCGTGCCTCTTAAAATCCAGCGTTCGGTCATCGAGTCTCATGGGCATAAGGGTGGCTCCATCTTCTCCTATGGTGAGTCATCTACTCTTCGCTGATGACAGCCTGCTGCTTTTCAAGGCGAATAGGGAAAACTCAGAAGAGGTGAGGAATGTCCTGAACTTATATTGTGATGTATCAAGACAACAAATAAACTTGGACAAGTCATCAATTAATTTTGCTAAGGGGTGTAGTGCCGAGGTGCGAAACGAGATTAAGGCAATTCTCACTGTCCAGAATGAGGCTTTAAGTGAGAGATACTTGGGCATGCCTACAGATGTAGGTTCTTCAGTGAGTGGAGCTTTTACTTATTTGAAGGATAGAGTCTGGCGGAAGGTTTAGGGATGGATGGAGCAGAGCCTCTCAGCAGGTGGCAAAGAGGTGCTTATTAAAGCAGTTGCACAGGCCATTCCAATATATTCTATGTCATGTTTTAAACTGCCGAGAGGGTTGTGCAAGCATATTGATGGTGTCCTCTGAGACTTTTGGTGGGGAAGCAAGGAGGGCAAGCGTAAAACATGATGGGTTGCTTGGGATGATATGTCAAAGCCAAAGCACATGGGAGGGCTGGGCTTCAGAAACATTGAGTTATTTAACCTAGCCTTGCTGGTTCGCCAGGCCTGGCGGCTTTTGAAGGATCCTGGTTCGCTCAGTGCATGGGTCCTCAAGGCCGCTTATTTCCCGATGGGTGATCTACTAGAGGTGGAGGTGGGCCCTTCGCCGTCCAGGGTATGGAGATCAATGATCGATGGTATTCAAGTGCTGCGTCAAGGCCTGATCCGAAGGGTCGGTTCAGGTGAGACGACGAGGATTTGGGACACGCAGTGGCTCCCAAGAGACGGCCTATTACGACCACTTGGAACAACAAAACCCAACCCACCACAGATGGTTAGTGAGCTAATTGAATCGACTTTGCGGTGCTGGAATAGTCAGAAGTTGAGGGAATTTTTTACACCGATGGATTGGGAGATTATTGAGGGTATTCCTCTGAGCACTATGCCACAAGAAGATTTGTGGGCATGGCACTAAGAGAAATCTAGCGTCTTCACTGTCAGGTCGGCCTATCGCATGCTGGTGCGAAGCCGGGAGACGAATTCAGCTTGGGAAGAGGAGCACCCAAGCAATTCGGAAGCTGGATCATAGGAGAAGGAATGGGGAGAGTTGTGGAAGATCAAGGTTCCTTCCAAGATCAGGGTGTTCCTGTGGAGACTGGCTAGGCACTTAGTTCCGACGGGTGATGTCAGGCACCGTAGGAACATGGCTACGGATGGGGGTTGTTCCTTATGTGGCGTGGATGATTCTTGGAGGCACGTGCTGTTGGAGTGCAACTTAGCTAGATCTATTTGGGCCCTAGAAAGGGAGGAGATTACCAAGTTCTTATGCCAAGTGCGATGCTTGGACGCTAGGGCTTGGCTTGCAGAAGTGACGCGATCGCTTAATCTCAAAGAGCTTACAAGGGTAGTCGTCCGGCTATGGGCGATTTGGTATACGAGACATAGGGCGATACATGAGAATTATTTTTAGAGCCCTCTGTCGACCCATATGTTTGTGGAGCGATTCATTGGCGAGCTCATAGAAGTCCGGCTAGAGAAGAAACAGGATAGGACAAAGATAGCTTAGGGGGCGCGACCTCCTCGGTGGATAAGACCGCCGCTGGGCTGGCCAAGATCAATGTAGATGCGACAATTTCTAAGAACTCGAGGCGCTCGGCATCGGCTGTTGTGGCTCATGATGAGGAAGGCAACTTCTTGGGAGCCTTAGCACCGGTAGTGAATGGAAATATTGATGCGGAGGTGGGCGAGGTGATAGCGTGCCGCGAAGGGCTGGCATTGGCTAGTGACCTTGGTTTGAAGGCAGCAAGGCTGGCCAATGATAGTGCCAATGCGGTTCAAAGTATCCAGGGCGAGGGGATGGAAAGGTATGGTGCCATCATCCTGGAAATAAAGTCGAGAAGGGACAACTTTGTAAGGATTGATTTCATCTTCGTAGGACGGAGTTGAAATTTTGATGCGCATCTCCTCACTAGAAGCTATGTAAATTTACCAGTAGGTAGACATGTATGGTTCTTAGAACCTCCCATTGGCATTTGTAACAATATTTCATTGAATGAATAAAGACAACGTTCAAAAAAAACTCAAACAAAGTATAGCTTTGCATACAGGAACTCAGTGCTCAAAAAACAAGCTTATGGCATCTTTTTATCTTTTTTTCGATATTAGGAAACTCAATTTCTTCGAGTATGATTATGCAAAAACTCTAGCGTTGAGATAGGGCCTTAAGGATATTCAAGGATATAATTCAGCCAAAATTGAATATATGGCATGAAGAGTTTAGCTTAGCATGGGAAATGTGAGAAAACGAGTTACACTAGTTGCATTCATCTCAAGATGTGGCGGCACAGGATGGTTCACACGTCCTGGACTACAGAGAAAAAGTACGAAGTGTATGTAGTCTCTAGATATGTGGAGTATATTCTTTTGAAGTTGTCTTGGACTTCGCCATAGCTCCACCATTGTGCAGCACATGCATCCTCTCCAAGATATCTTTGAATACCATATGAGATAAACCTCTGTGTGCATTACAACTGATCTTCCAACAACATTTTCTTTGCACAAAAAAAAGAGAAAGGACACCACATCCATAGAATTGTTTTATGTCAACAATGAGCCAACAAATGAATCCCAGAAGATATGTTGTGCCAATATATAGTCACATGGAAAAGACCATTAAACTGGCAAGCAATAGTGCGCTGGCGGCAACTCAAATTCTCCAAGATATCAAGATTTATTCGACGAATGTTATTGGATCGTACAACATGATAATGGCTCAAGAGTTCTTATATTAATGGTGTGCTATAAACCCCCAATGGTCCTAATGTAATTGAAAACTATTGAAGAATATAACAACAATGTCATCTAAGATTCTCCATGCCATGACATACCAATCCTTACGCGCATATGGAGTGATTGATGGGTAGTTAACATTGAACCATCACATAGTTGTTTCCCACAAGCAATATGTGAAAATGCCGCGTGATGGATGCACTACTCTCGACATGTACCTTCTACACTACTCATGGTCATCGTATTATTTATGCTCATATAATTTATAATATCACACTTTCAATACTGGACAAGTGGTTAATGGACAACCTACATCTTATATCTTACAGGTCCATTATAAATTTATAGTGCTCCGATTATGGTTTTCCAAAGGAAAACAAATGTTGCTTTTCCCTTGTAGAACCATATGCAAAGAGATAAACTTGGCACTATACTCCAAATGGTGTCATAGGTGTCATGTGAGTAGCAACACTCCACATGCAGGCCGTGGCTGATGGATGATTCTACACAACCCACGCTGTACTACTAGCCTCCATGTTCCCTTAGCCTCCTTTGGACTGGTCCATAGCAACAAGGGAGGAGGATATTGCTACACTTCCAAACAATTGTTTCTCCAAATGCACTATTGTCTTGGTTTTACTTGGAAAATTGTTTATGAAACACTGTTCTCCATCACATCCTGGATTAAATTAACGGGGAGCAGCATGGTGAAGAATTGACCAGTGATGCCCTAGCTCCATAGATAGCAATGAGAGCTAGGCTCTTTCTTTTCTAAAAGAAGAAGAAAGAGGAAGACGAAGATCAACCCAGTAGTATAAATCT
The DNA here is from genome assembly GCA_023333625.1 of Bothriochloa decipiens. Taxonomy (NCBI): domain Eukaryota; kingdom Viridiplantae; phylum Streptophyta; class Magnoliopsida; order Poales; family Poaceae; genus Bothriochloa; species Bothriochloa decipiens. The sequence continues at coordinate 41,257,735 of CM041640.1, read as the reverse complement.
TTCAATCATAGGAGCAGGGGCTACATAATTTTATACAATAGGCACTTCTTTCTGTCTCGGTCTGCAATCACTACTTTGCTGCCTGTCTCTGTCCTTGGCTGCCCAACTTTTTCTTGAATTTCTGTGTATTTGTTTGCCATCAAAGAAAGCAAGATTTCGCAATCAAGTGCTGCAAGACTGCACCCTTGTATGCACAATATGTGGATGGAGGGGCTGGATATCATCATGTTAATTATCTGATTTTTCATTTTTTTAGTGGAAAGTGGAAAATATTGAGAAGCTGTAACGCAAATGGTAAGGAGGCACATAGACTTAACGAAGTTCTAGGACTTGAATCTGAGCAAAAGATAGCATAATGGTTCTTTGTATAATGAGTAAATCAGAGGCAGCTCTACCAGCCGGTTCAAGCAAAATATATCATGTGCACACTTATATAATGAGTTGAGTGCTTATCATCCCTTGTTTCTATTATGTAATCCTCTAAACCACAACAAGGTACTCTCATTCTTCTGGATGTCACATTACTGTACTTCAAACCAAATGCTTTGAAGAGAAAGGCAAACTTTGAAGAGAGACCCAAATTTGAAGGACAGTTGCAGGCTTACAAAAGGGAAATTGCAGAGAAAATGAGGAATAAGAACTTGGAACGGAGGAGAACGCCCTAGAGGCTCTAATCTGTAATGGAATGCCCTTGATTTTGTGAAGGATTTGTTGAGTATTTTTAACTCCATGTTTCCAAAAAATATTCTACCTTTTGGAATAGCAGCTAAACTTAAACAGCATAGAAGTTTCTTTCTTGACTACAGAATATGTTTCCATTTTTTTCGTGCATGCTTGTGCAACAGTGCCTTGTATCACATATGGATAACTCACTCTTATCATAGGTTCTTAATGGTGATATAAAACCAGAATTTGCCTTTCGATTTTATGCAGTACTTTATAGTTCCTACATACTTGCATAAATCTTTTCAAACGATCAGGAGGAAGAGCAAGTAATGCTTCGGATATTTTCTTACTTCATACATTCTGGGACAATGACCTTGGGTTCTTAAGCATCATATTACATGACCCTCCAAAGTCCATTGAATCATCTTATTGGCTAAAAATATCCACACATTACTGAACAGATCTTGTTAAGAATGGAGCAGGAAGGCAGACTTTGGCGGGCAGCCTTTTTAAAGTGCTACTACTATTTCTTACCTGGCGAGATGCACATTTTCATATGTCTAAGAAGGCAGTTATCTATTTTTTTATAACTTCTATATGTAGAACGAAGCAGGAAGCAGCAATGGAAGCACTTTCACAAATGGAGAAGAGAGCTGTAACGGCAGAAACGATGCTAGAGGCTAATAGGCAATACCAGGCTGGGCGGGTTAAAGCCAACCAATCCTCCACTTCTAGGTATGTTTTGCTTGCTGCTTCCAACAATCATGATTACTAATGAGCTATTAATCAGAAGTATATTACTTCACACAACGGGCATGACTAATTTTTATGTGTCTCGCTAGCTATTGTTTTAGTTGAACCCTTTTCCTCTTACATCATTTCATTCTTTATGTTTTTTCAAGTAATCACATTACTTTGATATTTTATTGTTAACTTAAGAAGCTTGAATTCTACGAGTCATAGCACATGAGAATCCTCACTAGTAGGCATTGGTCGGAAAAGTGTATACTAAATTTTGAATACTAAAATACTAGGAGAACCCCACATCACTCGGAAAATTAAAAAAATTGCGTTGGTGGTTGTTGGCCTTTTGACATAAACATCTATAATAAATTTTTAACTTCTCAACACACTAAAAGTATAAAAAAAAACTTTCAAAAACTAGCTCAACAACTGGATTATTCGTTTTAGCTTCTGGCATCAGAAAAAAAAACTCAAACAAACAGACTATAGGACCAACTATTATCTTCATTAATATTGATAATCTATCCTTACTATTATCTTCATTAATATTGATAATCTATCCTCCCCTCTCCATGCATGTGTCAGTGCTTGACCAATGGAGCACCAGCCATCTTTCTTGAACTTAGAGTAATGTTTAATTTGTTCGTCTGACATAATATTATTTTGCCAAGCGAGATTCCTAAGCTCCCCTCGCCCTACCCACCTTTCACGCTGGGACAAACCTTCGAGGGGCTACTATTAAGAGGAGCACCATCGGCTGACCGCCCCCATGGACCCCTGGTTGACACAGAAGGCGATCAAGGTGAAAGTAGAGAACAAACGAGAAGCATAAGATCACAGGGTCGTCAGCAAACTATGTGCAGGGCTTTGCATGAAGCGGAGGTTTGCGGGATGCTGACTAGCGAGCAATGAAAGATGACGGCTCGGAGGACGAAGGCATCACTAACTTAATTGTTTGTACCTTTAAACTTTAACTTTTTAATAAAAAACGGGTGAAGTCTCAGTCTCGAAAAAAAAGGACGGAGGCAAACATCGCCGTCATGGAAGCGGTTGGTGGTGGTATAGAATTAAGTTACTGTCTTACCCTGACCTGTCTAGCCAGGACTACTTGTGTAACTAACCCTCAAACAATTTCTCCTCCCTTCCGGTTATGGTCTATAAATACCGACGAGTGGTACTGTTTTGGGCATGAATTTATGAGCATTTACTCTAGATTTTCTCCCTAATCCTTCTATCACGTTTCCTTTCGGTTCTTGTCATTACTGTCCTGTCAAAAACCCTCGTCCTATCCCGTCTTTGTCAATAGCGAGGATGGGAGGCCAGGAGTGAACCCTACAGCGAACTTTTGTGAGTTTGTTGCCTTGCTTGTGTGTCTTGGAACCTGTGAGGCAAAAACAGCTCGCGAGCTTGGCTGGGCAAGCATCTCGGTGCTGACAAGATATGGCTAGAACCAAATGTGCCATCAATTCCTTGCAAAAGCAAATTGCCTGAAAACGTTGCAGATACAAAGACGCGTGTGCAGTTACCCATTTGGAATTCTTCATCCAAAATCCATTCCCTAATGCCTGAAACGAAAAGGATTTGATTGGCCCGCCAGCCAGTGCTGAGGCTATGAGCGATGAGCCTGGGTACACCCTCGCGCGATTCTAGACACACTAGACAGATGTACAAACCATATCTGGACAGACAATTGCATTGGCAATGTTGTCTGCATCTCTGAACAGGCTAGACAATTGGCAATATTGTCTGCCCAATATAGTAATTTATTATTTATTATTTATAGTACGTGCGTGCACCCAGATATGTATCGAATATTGGGCCGTTAGTTTATATTGGGTCCGATGCACAAGGTGTGGCCGCATCACAAAGGTAAATGTTGTGCATGTAAATGTTGTGCATGAGCACACCGACGTATGCCGATAGGGGAAGCTGTTTTCTTTTTTTATTTGTTTTACTTTATTTTTTATTGTTCAGTTCTATATTTCCTTGCTTCTATTTGATTTATTTTTTCATTCCATTTTTATTTTTTTGTATTTAATTATTTTATTTATTTCATTTGATTTATTTTCATATTTTATTCCTCTTTTTATTTTTTTTAATTTGTCCTATTTCCTTTTCTTTTTATTTTGTATGGATTTTAGTATTTTTATTTCATTTTTATTGGGCCAATTGCACAGTTGCCCCTATTTTGGTGTCCAATTGCTTCTTTGCCCATATTTTTTTAACTTTACATGTTTGCCCCTGTTTTTTAAAACCGAAGGCTCCAGTTGACTTGTCCCATGAAGTGGACTTAACATAGTGGCTAAAAAGACCAAAACGCCCTCTCTACTGTCAAATGGACCCTGCATGTCGTCCCTACTCAACTCTCTCCCTCTCTCAACGACAAGTGAACCCTGCTCATCAACCTCTTCGTCAACTATCTGTCCTACTCGGTAGCCTGCACAACAGCGACGGTGGCGGGGAACCGGCGGAGCTAGAGTTCACCAAGGTGGGGGAGAAGAAGAGCTACACAGTGAGGTTCACATCCAAGTCGTAAATGTCGGGCACCACTGGCTTCAGCCGGCTCAACTGGTCGAACGGGAAGCACAACATGGCTAGCCCGACGCTGTGCCCGCCCGAGCACGTGCCCGATGCCTCGCTTGCCACACGATTGCGCCCACGCCCAACCACACGCCTGCATGGCCGCCCGCCCGACGCCGCGCTAGAAGGCGCGCCGCTAACCCTACCGTCGTCGGTGTCGCGACAACTCTCGCAAAACAGAGAAGTTGAGGACTGGTGGGAGGAAAGGAGATGGATAAGGGTAGTTTAGTCCTTTGCCCTTTTTTCTATTTGTCTAATTTTTTTGTCTAAAACTTAACCCTAGCTGACGGTTTATGAAAAGAGGGGCAAAAGATGTGTTCGCTTCTAAAAAAACAGGGGCAAATATGCAAAGTTTAAAAAATATACGTAAAGAAGTAATTGAACTCCAAAACTCCAGAATATAGGCAGTTGCGTAATTGACCCTTTTTTTTACTCTAGTTATTATTTTTATTTCATGTTTTACTTTGTTGTTTTGTATTTTATGAGATACGTTCACGTGGTATGTGTGATGTTTTATGATATATTCTTGTTTATTCATATTATACCCATAAGATAGTGTAATGTGTATTTAAGAATGTTCACGTAGTGTAAACATGATGTTGCACGGTGTATCTTTGATTATTTACATAGTACTTTGTGCACGTAAGTTAGATATTATCCTTCTAAACTTAGAATTTGTCGTATGAAGACGAAACATTCTATCTAGGACCTAGAACATCGCATATGCTCAAATGTTCTATTTTTATGAGATAAATGTTTGTTAATAAAATTTTATCTAAATACGTCCATATAGGATATTGTTCCGAATTATAACTTTAAAAAAAACTAAAAACCATTCAACATTAGATTATGATGTAAGTAACTTGGTTCTCGCATGGTTAGTATGAGGCAGAAAAAAAATCAATGAACCAGAGAGAAAGCACACAGCACAACATGATCATTTTCGATGCATTTTGCATTATTATCAGTAATGCACATAGAGTTGTTTGGTACAGCTTCACCCACAGTTTTATAGTTTCACGAGTTGTTGTGAGGTGTTTTTTTTTTTTTTCAAAACAGCAGCTGTGTTAGAATTTAAGGATGTGTCAAACAGGTAAGTCAGTTCACGCCTCCGTGCTAAGCAAAAGGAGCTCTAGGGATACCAAAGTTTGTTTTTGCGTTTCCCAGCTGATTACAGACCTGAATCTCACTAATCGGTGATCCTGCATTGTACTGGGCCTGAACAAAACAAAACAAAGTATACTCAGTCTGTCCTAGAAAGCATGTAACTATGAGTTTATCAAAAGTAGTGTGAATTTGACAAAAAAATTCTACCAAATATTATTCACATTTATGGCCAAATTATTCTATTAAAAATACATTTTGTAAAGAATCTAATGATTTTATTTAGTAACATAAATATTGATATTTTTATCTATAATTAATTAAACTTTAGATACTAAAAATACTGTGTTAGAATTTGCATGTTTTTTTTTTTTTTTTTGCACGGGAGGGAGTACCATAATATTGGGCCGGCCTGCATAGAGATGCCAGAACACGTATGGACACTGGGCATGGTTAATCTCTATCGGTGCAGATCAATCCTGTCTGTGTTCACGGGATCTGCACGGCTCCACAGGCCCAACCAAAAAGAGAGCCCAGTGCCCACGAGCTGAGCAAGTCGTTGATTTTGACATCGGGGAGGCTTGGTG
>CM041640.1:41146654-41252044 GCA_023333625.1 Bothriochloa decipiens | reverse complement strand
AAGTCGTTGATTTTGACATCGGGGAGGCTTGGTGAGACAAGCACTGGATTTGGTCCACCTAGGTCTAATTGTTAATCCAGTGCTTATTAGAACTAATTGCTATGGGCTTCTGCGTTGTACTGTGTAACTTTTAAAAAAGAAAGGGAATTCTGACTTTTAAACCACATTAGGTACGCTTTGCCGAGTACCGGTGCGTACTCTTTTCCAAATTGTTCAGTTTTTCTTTTTGAGGGGATGTTCCAAATTGTTCATGTTTTGTGGATGGTTTATTTAGGACTAGAGCTCCCGCGTGACAGGGCCATATAAGCCCGCCTTGGCAAATCGCGAAACTGTAAAGATGCTTTTGCTACTTGATGACGGACCTGAATCTCTGGAATTGTACCGCGCCTGAACAAAACAAAAACAAAAAAAGTATATACCATAAATATTGGGCCGGTTCCTGTATTCACGCAGGCCCAACAACCAAAGGAGAGCCCAGTGCCCACGAGCTGAGCATCCGACACGATGGATGTGGCACAATGAGAGGCATCCAGTCTGGACTGTGGAAATCAACTTCACACTTGTGCGACAGCAAGGCACGATCGATCGTGGATGGAGCTCCATCCATTACTCGGGCCGCCTGTCCGTGCCGACAGCCAAGTAGTGGCACAGCAGCGACATCCATCTCTGCCATGGCATGCTAACATGCAATGCAACAAAGCATAGGTTCGCCCTTCGTTTTCGTGGCCACGCTGTGCCAGCCCCAGCACAACACGCGCGCGCCAGCACCGGCATTACTGCCATGCCGGAGACGGAGAGCGTCCCTACCTCGGCAACTGAATGCCGAGCAATGAACAAGATGCTTTCCACTCCTGCCAGTTAACTTGGCACCGATCACCTCCTGCTGTCTGCTCGACATCTGCATCTTCATCGGGGAGGCGCCCACCGTGCAGCATTCAATTCTGGGAGATCCATCCCCGATCCCTCCTACAGTACACGACTACTACTTCCAAGGATACTATGCTGCTGTACGTACTTGGGAGTACCGAGTATAGTTGCCATTCGTATTTTCTCAGTCAGAGGATCCCAGCTCTCTGCATTCGTACAATCGTACTCACAGAAAAGAAACTTTCATGATTTGGAACAGGCAGACAGGTCTAGTTTTTTTTCCTGACATAGGATCTCACAATGTTCAACAGGCACAAGGGCCCACTGTCCGCGTTGCAATGCCAGCCAGCAAACGTTCGTTTAGCCCTCTGCATGATCAATGTGCTGGTGATAGTGTCCTTTCAGCCAGAATTTCATCTCAGCAAATCAGAGGCCACACTTGTTCAGTTTAGTGGGGAATGAAAGGGATTGAAGGTCCCCTACAAGTCAAATCCCCCCTTGGAAAATAGATTAACCGAACAAGACACTGAACACATGACTCAAGGACAAACACCAAACTGGCAGGTAAACAGTTCAAATGCAGCACATTGCTGTACTTCCAGGTCAAAATATTCAGCTAGCCTGTAATGTTTTCGCTTTTCACTCAAGAATAACAAGAACATGGCTATTCCTCCATGTCCTGTACAGGGCAAATCCATCCCAGTCCAGCCATAACATTGCAGTACCACCACTACTAACAATCTGACTCTTCTCCACAACCAAGTGAGTATCTCACACAACACACACACGTACCCACACACACTGTGTGCACCCCTGACCTCAACATACACTTGCTGTGGGCGGGGAGCAGGCAACAACATACCACACTCAGATCAGATGACTAATAGAGACCGAGCGAAACCAATCAGCAACGCTTCACGCCTGCTCCGGGTAGCTTTTTCCATGTCGGGAGCAGGGGGAGGTTGAGCAAATGGTGAATCAGGAAGGACCCATCATCATATATGACCCTTGTCAAAAAGTGACCAAAAAAGAGAGAAGCGGAAAAACTGTAACCATGGTGTTGAGGTAGCTTAGTTTTCTGTTGTCTTGTTTCTTTTCTGTTGTTGGAGGGGTGGCGTGGGGGTGGGGCTGGTTCCTTCTGCCCCTGGGCTAGCAGGCCGCGCCCTTGCGGCACGACAGGGCGCCGGCATCCGAGGTGATGCTGCCAACCATAGATGATGACTTGGCGCCAAGGCTGGACGCGCGTGAGTAGCTGGCTGAGGCGCCTGCGCCGGATGGGGTGAAGTAGGCGCCGTTCAGAAGCATGTCGCCCTCTGATCTCCAGTTCCAGCTCTTCCAGACAGTCTGAGCAGTTTCGACTCTCTTGGTCACCTGCAGTTCAGATACATTGGAGGTTATTTTAGCTACTAAAAGTTGACTGCTCAAGGGTCAAGGCAAAGAATCAACAAACACATCATATCTACAGTACCTCCTTGGCGAATGGGTTTGTCGGAGCAAGGTAGCGGTTGCCCTGGCTGTTGATGGTTGGCTCAGCGCTCCCGCCAATGGCGTACATTTCCCAGTGGGTGTAGTCATTGTTCACAACATGGAAGTAGCCATGCCGGCACCTGAAACAAGAGCCATTGAGATTGTGGCGAAGGGGTAGCAAATAAAACGTGTAACAAGAAATGAATACAGATCAGTGCACAGTGATGCAGCTGGATAGGAACAAACAAACAAGGTTCAGTATGCTGGTGTTCAGTTCATAAATTCACCTTGGCATTCTCTGAATGAGACCTTCACCAAAATGGTTGAAGGCTATTGTCACCTGCATTGCCTTGTCCTTCACATAGGAGTCACTGTGGCCCAGAAGCATCACCTGCATCAATCTCGGTTTCACCGTTAGATGAGAAATCCAACCAGGCCATTTCCAGAGAACACTGAAAGAATCTCGTTATGCACGTGACCGTCAGATACTACAACACCATCCTCTGCATAAGCAACCGACAAGTTCTGGTTGGATTTGAGAGAATAATTCGCATGAATGAAGCAATTCTAAACTACACTTGTACGGACAGAAACAAACGAATTATATGCGCCAAACCATGTAGAATCCTCCCTGTTTCCGACGTCTTTGGCGCAGAAAACAAAAGGACCATCGTATACAGGCACTTAATTATTACAGGGTGAGGACAAACAAAATCATAGTAGGATCTAGTAAGAGGATGTACTACCTCGTTGTGGTGGGTGAAGTAGTTGTTGGACAAGGTGATGGCCGTGGATCCCATGATGGCATCGATCAGGCCGTCGGCGCAGTTGGAGAGTGAGCAGTGGTCCACCCAGACGTGGCTGGAACCGAAGATGGACACAGCATCTCCGTCAGCCATGGTGCGCCACCCATAGTGGCTGGGCGAGCTGCGCACCATGGCGTTCCCCGTGGGCTTGCAGTCGTGGATGTGGAGCCCGTGGATGATGACGTTGGTGACGTACTGGATGGTGATGCAGGCACCATTGGCGATGTGCACGTTGGCGCCACGTCCGTCAATGGTCTTGAAGCTGTTCATGATGAGCTCCTGCTTGAGCGTGATGACCATGTCCCGCCTGAAGATGATCCAGAGTGGCTCTTCCTGGATGACGGCGTAGCGGAGGGTGCCCTTGCGCGGGTTGACAGGGTCGTCATCGCTCGGGTCGGTGACCACGTAGATCTTGCCATCCCGGCCACCGATGGCGTTGCGGCCGAAGCCGATGCCACAGTCAGCTAGGCGCTGGCGGTTGTTGTGCCAGTCCGAGTCGCAGCGCCAGCAGTCATCAATGGGGTTGCCTGTCCCGCACGACAGGTACCCGAGATTTCGCCGGGCCGTGCTGTTCCTGATGGACCTGCAGAGCAGCCATTCATCCAGTTATTTCGAATCCAAGCAGCATGTCAACCACTCAGTTCATAGAAACTACAAGTAACAGTTTTTACAAAGAAGGAGCAATGACAGATAGAAGTAGCATTCAGTAATTCAGGTGCTCAGCAATTTGATGCCCAGTGCAGTAATAGTTAGAAGTTAGATGGCAGATAGAAGAACATTTCTTACTGACTCTTTGCATCTCAAGGATGGGCCACATCAATTCCAGATGTAGCAATATTCATTGAGGGAATTCAGTTACAGTAATTAGAAGATGAATGCAGCCAGGGAATTTGCAGGGGATTTACACTATGTACAATAAGTGACAGAAAAGAAGTAAGTACGTACTCCGTATACTATTTCTCTGGGGACCAATTCACTGTCCATGCCCATTCGTTGCATCTAACATGTCGGTCAATAATGCCTTGTTGGCACCAAACTCAAACAAGAACTTTTTTTTTCTGTCGGTGCAGCATTGTATTCTAGATCCGTCCCTACAGGTTCCAAGCTCCACTACAGTGCATATACTCAACTGTGAATCAGTTGCCGTTACCAGCTCTACCAGAAGATCTTTGCATAGGTGGCTGGTGGGAAAAAGAGAAGGACGGGGAAACACCATGAATGCGCGTCGCAAATGCAGGGGCGACCAGGGCAGGGCTGCCCCACACGGGACGTGGGGAGAACGTGGTGTGTCACTGCTGCATGCCAGTGTGCCACCACCACCTACACCAGGAGCCTCACAGCTCGCGCGTTGTGTGCGGTGGCAGCTGCAGCGAGGTGCTGGTGATGCGGTGAGCACGGAAGGTGTCCCCGCTCTCCGTTCGCCGTGGACACGTCGTAAAAGGCAACGGAGTTAATGGCGATCGGCCGGCCCCGGCAGTTGCCCATCCACGGCGGTGCGGTGCGGCAGGGTCGCGTCGCCATAAAAGCGCGCAGTGCGTGTGGGAGGTGCAGGGCAGGCGGGCCCCGCGCGCGTTCATGCTCCCACGTGGCAGAGTAAAGTACGCCGCTGCTGGTACTAGCTGAACCAGATCTGCTCCGGTCAGGGAACAGTATTCTTGTTCGCATCCCCTCCGCCTTGTCGGGCAGTGGACAGAAAGGCTACTGGCTGTGTGTGTTTAGTTACTCCTAAAATTCACTGTACAGAATTTCTATCATCTGTCACATCAAAATACCGGTACATGCATAGAGTACTAAATATAGATAAAATCAAAAGCTAATTACACGGTTTTGTTGTACTTTACGAAACAAATATTTTAAGTCTAGTTACTCAAAGTTTGGATAATTTTTACCAAATACAAACGAAATGCTATAGTACGCTGAGGTGACACAACGTGATATTTTCTTTCAAAATTTGCGGCAACTAAACACACCCTACAAGCTCTAGCCGAAAAGCAAAGAACTTCCTGTGTTGGTGCTAAAATAACTCGCAAATCAGGTTTTGTAGTTCAGCTATTTTGCATCAGCAACAGCACTTTCATCCAGTTGGCGCGATTGATTTGAGCGGATCGGAGCGAAGGGAAGGCAGGAGAGAGCGACTTACACGTGGACGTCGTTGGCCACGGCTTCCGGATCCTCCACCGCGCCGGCGACGGCCCTGCTAGCTGACCCGTCGGCGTCACCGTCGGCCCTGCTGAACCTGCACAATTGCAGGTGAGTCCGTGAGTGATGTTGGACACAGCACATGCAGATGATGGCAACAGCTAACACAGCGCTTTCAGTACGTAATATGTACGAATATAGCCGATTTCATCAATCAGAAAAGACCAATTTCGTACGGCATTGCTGTTACCAAACAGAGAGAGAGAAAAAGCTTCAAGTTCTACTCCTCCAGCACTAGCAATCCATCGCAATGATGATGATGATGGCGATGCAAATTTTAGCAGCAGTAGGAATGACAAACAGGACAGGAGTGGGTGAAGAAGCGGAAAAGCAACCGAGGTGAATGGAATCCGTGCGCCGTTTCATCATCATCATGGTTCGTGTGCCGCGAGCAGGCAGCGGAGTGGATGCTGCACTGCACGCCGTGGCCGTGCCGCTCCATGCGTGCTGTGGTCGGTCGCGAACCCAAAAGGCAGCGGGAGTAAACAACCAGCCCCGGAGCACACACACACAGAACATCGCTTTGCGCACGCGACACCGTACCCAAGGGCGACAAGGCTGCACTGCAGCTTATCCAAGCGAATTTTCTTTTGCAGCCTTTTTTTTTTCCTCCCCCTCTCGCTTTGGAAGCCAAAAAAAAAAAGTGGAAAACCAAATGAGTGTGCTCCGGCTGGGGGGCGTGGGGTGCATTCGCCGGGGACGCCAAGGGACACGCCGCGATCTCGCTTGCTTCCTCGGCCAGCTTTTTCCGCGGCTTCTTGTCCGCCCGCCGTCCCTCCCAAATCTTTATCTTTATTTACCCCACTTTACCGTGGCCGGTGCAGGACTGCAGGCCTGGGGCTCGTCGGGCTTTGGACGTTTGGTTGCAGAAAACTACGAGACTGCCCCTGACTCTCTACCTGCCACTGGCCACCGTAACGAACTCGGCAACGGAAAGCATAGAGAGAGCATCTCATCTCTCTGCGGCTTTGCACACGGCTCTCCAATTCCAAACTTGAAACTCAAAAAGTCCCCAGCCAGACCCAGATTACGAACCCCGCTGGTTACCGCGCACCAACGTCCCTCCTAAATCCCAAAGCCAAAATCTGGGATCGAAATCTTTGAACGAAGCAACCAACCAAAAAGGAGATTGTTCGTGCAACGGAGCACTGACGCAGCAGCTGCTGCCTGTGGGGATCTATACTAGATGGGGACCGGACCGAACCAAAAGGAGAGAATTGGACGGCCCAGATCGCGAGGAGGCGAATGGACCGACGCCCCGGATTCGTCCCACCTGGCAAACCCCAGGCGGACGGAGGGAGGCGCAACAAAGGAGAAAAGCAGCGCGCTCACCTCGTCGGGGCCGCCGCCGGCCAGGAGGAGTCCCGCAGCCACCGCCTCGCGCCGCCCGCCACCACGGACGCCGCGGCCGTGCTCCTGTGCCTGCGACACACACAAGAGTGCCGTGAGCCGGTTAGTAATCGTTAGCAGAGGAGCAGGTGGGTGGGTGGCGTCGTGGGCGCGTCGGAGCGGATGAGAAACAATTCGAAAACGGCGGAGACCCGCTGCTGCGAGACGGAAATCGTGTGGCTCGGTAGCAGCGGGATCCTGGAGCAGAGGCAACCGAAAACCCCAGAAGAGCCCCGCGGGCGCAACCACATTTGGACGGCGAGAAGAGAACTCACCGGAGGCCGTGGAGGACCGGCACCCGCCCGCCAGGGAACGCCCCGGTGCCGGCGACCACCACGAGGACGAGGAGCGCCGCCGCGGCGGCGAGCGCCGCCGCGGCGGCGAGCCCCGCCGTCCTGGTCCTCGCCGCGGAAGAGCCCGCCTCTGCCATGTACCCGCCGCTACTCGAGCACCGCGCGCCCTCTCTCTCAGACTGCGTGCGTCGGCGCGGAGAGAGAAAGGGAGAGAGGAAAACGGGAAGCGAAGCGGAGGAGGGAGGACGGTGGAGGCGGCGAGGAGGAAGGGGCTTTGAGCGCCGCGCCGATTTATACTAGTGCCGCCGCTCCGGCCTCGAGCCCCCGACCAGCCGTACCCGCATTGCCCCTCTGGATTTACCGATTCGCAAACGGGTCCTCCCGGCCGCGAGCGCAAGGACCTGGACGCGAATACGAGGAACGTTGTGCCGCTCTTGCCTTCCAAAATCGGCCGTCGCGCCAACTAATTGCGGGGGTTAGGATATGATTAGGAAGATGACCTCGGGGCTCCTGCTGGTAACGAAATGTTCGTGTGTGTACGTGCATTACAGTGGAGCAAAATCAGACTGTACTGGGCTTCCACCATACGGAGTACTGTACTGGCGTTGCTCTGCGGGCGTCATCACAAATAATAATGCAGCGCCACTTCCATTTTCGTTTTTTCGTTCTCTGTAAATATGAAATGGGATGGAATGTTGTGATCCATCGGTCACGCTAGTGTCGGTAACGCTGGCTAATGTCAGCACTATGGTACTGTTCGGGCTCAGATGGTGGTATACTCCCACAACGCACTGTCGGAGTTGAAATGATGAGTGGTAGCATGGTCGGTGATGGATGGGTGAGAGAGCCAAGAGGCCAGAGGCAAAAGGGCGACAGAATGTCATAGTGGTGTAGTCACTGCTAGCCGTGGGCGATGGGTAGATGGTGGTCAAGGAACACGACATCTTCAAAAATTATTACAGTTATATGGCGCTAGTATCCCAGAAAAATGATTGTTTGGATGCTCCACAGATTAAAATCCTGCAAAAGGTACTGCTTATAATTTGATTTTATAAAGGAATTTTGCAGATATTTAGGTTGAAACTAAAAATATCATATTTGGCTCGGTTTTCATGTCTTGAAGGAACATAAGTGGGGTGGCTTGATGATTAAATAGCACAATATCTTTTCCGATCCTCTTTCTTATTATCTAATTATCTGCATTCATCGTACAATTAAAAATGTGGTTAAGTGCATTGAAGAGGAGAAATATTGGCAATATAAAATTGTATTTGTTTCCTAAGAACAACAGTACCGCAAGTCATAATTAGATCCTAATTTTGTAGACGTTCCAGGTATGCTAAACAAAAAAAAAAATTGCTCTATACGATGGCACAAGAACACTACTAATTCAAAAAGGGAGATGCAAGATTCAGAAAGGTATCGCATGCTGGGCTATATTGTCTGCAACCCTGCCACCGAGGAGTGGGTGTCCGTGCCCAAGCCTAACTATACTAATTTTCCATGGGAATGGGATGATAGCGACGATGAAGATTACCAAGGTGACGATCTGGGCATTGATACATATTTGATTTTTGACCCCACTATATCTCCACGCTTTTGGTTGATCCAGCTTAGGGTTGGATATATGTCTGAGATGCACACCTTCTCTTCTGTAACCGGGGCATGGAGGCTTGAACTCCATGTACCGGACCTTGCAATTGTGGACATAGGTGCATGCCTCTTTAATGGCATGCTACATGTGGAGGCCGAAGACCTCTATGAAAATAAGCATATGAAACTTGCAGTTCATGGGGGAAGAGAGGCAATTTAGGACCCTTGGTTGGCCAGAAAAAAGATCATGGTTTTCTTGTTTTTGTTGGTCAATCCCAGGGGCACGTATATTGCTTGAGTGGATTTTTGACAAATGATTCCGACATGATAATGACTGAACTGTCCATTTGGGTTCTTGAGGACTAGGATGCAGGAAAAATGGGTTTTGAGGGACAATGTGAGCTATCTCAAAGTTGTTTGGAAGAATGAGCAGAAAAATGGGCAGTGACGGTCCTAGAGGCCGGCAGCGACTCTGATCTGGACGCTCGGCCGCCGGGCTCTCCAATGACACAGCACTTTAGAGATAGTCGGCACAATGTATTATGTTGCTAGCTTAAACCAGGTGATCTCGCGATTCATATATAAACAAACACCTTGAGTATCGTTCAGATTTCATTGGAGCGCTGGACGTACTCGGTATACACTGTCTTTGTCTACCTGCATCGGGCAAAGACAGATCGGGTCACGGCCGGCTGGGGCACTGGTGTATACTGTAGGAGCTATTAGTGTGAAGAGACGTCGTCGTGCACGTCTAGTTTTGTGCTGCCTCTGGCTGCTGCATATATATGCATTAGCGGCGGCCTGCTTGTGATCTTGTTGTTGCCACCGGGCAACCGCACGCACATGCGCATGGTATGTAGTGCGATGGAGGAGTCGCCGCACATGACCTGACTATCACGCTGATTATTATTATTATCTATCGGCAAAAGCATTGTCAATGCAAGCAATCAATAGCTCGACTTAAGCCGCAAGTCATGGCACTGAATTCCCATTTCATCGCGCACCCTCTTATTCTGCAAGCCACACGCTACCTCTCCAGGCCTTGAGGCTTGTCGTGGACGGACGGAGAAAACGCCAAGGGAATGATGATGATGCGCCCGCCGTGTTTGTTTTTTTTTCCCCCGTGGGAGGGGTCTCTGTCCGTGTCCCCCGGGACTCGCATGCAGGCTGCTCGGGATTTAGAGGGGTCCTTTTGGTTCCTACTTCCTCATCACTCTCTCGGGATCGATCCAATCCAATCCAATCCAATTCCTTATATCTCAGTCTCAATCAATCACGGCGGCCGGGGAGGGCCTGCCTGGAGATCGTTCGCGTTCGCATTCGCATATAGTAAGTACTATGTATATGCCTGGCCATGGTGGTATCATGTGCGTGCATCGACGGAACCAAGGAGAGGGCCCGGCCGGGATCCGATGCCTGCCTGATTTATTACAGTACGGACGTGTTTGGTTCACTTCTGAGACGAGGCAGGCTGTACCTCGGCAGCCAGGATGCAGGAAGCCAGGTCGAGATCATGCACAGAGCCATGTTTGGTTATCGCACCCATAGAGCCCGGATGGTCAGAGATTTCATTTGGTTCCCTGTATGCAAAGCATCGCTTGTCTCACTGACATGCACCGGTTGCATGCTCCTTGTGCTCGCGCGAGCCTGGCTGCCAAGAAACAGCTATGAGTTCAGCCTGACTCAAGAGGGAATCTTGCATTGCATGGGCCAGGCCCCAACCTTCAACCAGGCAACCAAACAGCTATAAGCTGCATCCTGAGAGTCATGTATGCGTGCAGCTGGACAACCAAACACGCCCTATATCTGTTGGGAACAAACCAACTAATAACCGTTGCGTTGCGCCGCACCGTACGTACCACGACGACGTCACAAAAAAAAAGCAGATTACCACTAAGCCGGCCGGCCGCGCTCCATGTTTGCCGCAGTCCGCAGGGGCAGCAAGTACTACTACTACTAGTACGCTGGTATCCGATGCATAGCTACAGCACCCGGGCCGATCCTCTCCGTCCTAGCTTTAATTTGGGGGAAAAAATAATAAATTAATGGCTCAGTTCCTACCCCTACATGTTATCGGGGATCGGGCCCCCCTCGTATCTTGTATACCCCCTGTCATATAATGAAAAAAATTCTCGCTCTTTCAAACCACGTCAAAAGCTTATATTTGTATACAAAACATGCCATAGTAAACCTAACTCGAAACATATACTTAGTACGCTATCCACTTTGACTTTACTAATCAAAGTTAAGCTAGTTTGACCTACACAAATCTTATAATTACTAGAGCGGGGCCCGCGGGATAAGAGATGGGGAAAATTGGTAAGAAAAAGGGAAAAGGAAAGATTGGTGAGCAATAATGGGTTTTGGTACGCTGCTGTGTGCAACCCGTCGTGGAGTAGTAACCGGTGGAACACGTCATGAAAACGGTAACGGGTGTAACAAGCGGGTAGTGTTAAACCCGTTAAAAAATAGTAACAGTTATTTAAATAGTACTGGACCTGCAGGAAATAGCGTACAAACCCATTCAGAACAGTACTAAACCCAGTACTGTTGATGAATAGGCTCTATGAGTTTTATATGGGACATATTACTGTGGATCAACAGTAACGTTCACCGGGACAAAGAAGTTTATAGATTTAGTCTACTAATAATACTAACTAATAAAATATGTCCACATAATCTTGCTCCTATATTGTACTCCCTCCGCTCTAAATAAATACATATCTTTCTTAGGAGGATTTTCTTAAAAAAGACAAGAGGATACACAGTATATTTGGAACTACTAGCCATTGCGTCCACAATAAACAACTTATTCAGATGAAGACACAGGAGAGTACACAACTAATCAGATTTGAAAAAGTTTAATTTCTCGAGAAGAGTGTATATTCGTATTTAGTAGATGCTCTAGTACAAGTTTATCGTGAATGTTAGTCTACAGGACAATCGACTGCAGTAGGAGGAGGAGCCACGTACATTGCCCCCGGCTGGTTAATTAAAGTTACCAACACTACTCTCTCTATATATTCGTTCTCACTCTCTCTCTCTCTCTCTATAAAAAAGCACTGTACTTTTGTCTGATGCATGGACGATGTTTGTTTTATCTCATACGAGGCGTGAATGGGATCATCATAATACGCGGCAGGGTACATAACAAACAAACAAAAAAAACATACAAACAAAAAAGAGAGAAGATGATAAAAATAGAGGCACATGTACGAGGTCGCCGGCATCTAGATCTTATCTACTGCTGGGGACCTGTGCTGTGTCTCGATCGCCTCAGCTTAGAATCGATTCACATGATGCACGCTTCTTCCACGCCGTTAATCATCTCTGTCATGCCCTTTCTTGGATGATTACGTGTGAACAGACCTCATGAACCCGTGGTAACTGTCCACGGTTAATTCAGGTTGTCCACGGCTAGGAGTCAAGACAAAACCAATAGAAGAGGAGCATCACAGATACTTCAGTACCCTCCTGTATCCATGAACCAAAATGTGCTGGCCAACGGCCTTGACTGGTGACTCGCGACATGACGATACGTAATGTTAACGTACCACACATGAGCTTAGCCGGGGAGCACAAGCGAGATCCTGTGATGAAGCGCGATCTCTGCCAAGATGCAAGCAAGATTGAGCGGCCAGCTTTGAGTTAGCTTGGCGTGTCACATGTCGTGTGGACTGAGCAGTGACCACGACACCCATTGACTGCATGGATGCATGACTCCCGGTCGTGCCTCACCTGTGGATAATTTTGTGCTACAGCTAAATTTTTTCTTCTAGGCCTTGTTTAGATTGTGAGAAAAAATAAACCTAATAAATAGTATCATTTTCGTCTTATTTGATAAATATTGTCCGATCGTGGACCAACTAGGTTCAAAAGATTCATCTCGTGATTTTGAACTAAACTGTGTAATTAATTATTTTTTTACCTACGTTTAATGCTCCATACAAGCAGCTAAATATTGATGTGATGGAGAGAGTAAAAAAATTATAACTTTTGGATGAATCTAAACATGGCCTAGTTTTAGAAATAATCTTGTAATTTCATAGCAATTAATTAAAATAGTAATTCGTGTGCCTGCCCATACCGGGTCAGCCGTCTGAAATTTACAGAGGCAAGCCTCTGTTCATCGCCCCCGTCTAGACAAACGTGTGCTGTGTGTGCGCGCGCTACAAGGCCCCGGTGAGGTGAGGTGACAGTGGCTCTGTGGCTGACTGGCTGTTCGCTGGTCCCTGCATTGCGTCGAGGTCCAGGCGTGGACATCGAAAAAACTACCATGCCAGCCACACACAGATAGAGTACTCTACTACCCGTATCCACCGACCAAAGAATTGACTGAGGCGTTGCTGCTCACTGACATCTACTAGTGCTGTTGTCCGTCGTTGACAAGCATGGGCGATGACAGAGTACTCGTAAGCTAGTGAACAGAGTGACTGGCAAGATCTAAACCCCTGCTGGATCCCAAACTTCTTCCATTTCCAAAATAGTAGGATATTGATAGAGAAGAATAAGAAGAAAATCACATTAGTTGTCCAAGTTACTACTACTACTACATAAAGTTTGGTGGCCGCACTACAGTGAAGTGTGAAAGAAGATCGCTATGGGCGGAGAGAAAGTTAATTTTGACTTTTGAATGAAAGCATGCGGTGGCGGGAAAGGGTTAAAATTAACAAATTTGAACCTACCCGTCAAATTAAAGTGTATCTTTTCACTTGTACCTTTTTCGGATGTCATTTCTCATGGTTAATTAGACTCTATATTATGTACCGCCCCTCATCAGCACTGTTTACTTGATAAAACATTCTTAATAACAACTTCTCGTGGTAAAAAAAAAATGGTGGCAGTTCTCTTTGATTTATTTTTTTTTCTTTTCTCCCCAATTTTCTCCTTAACCTTTTGACATTTGGCCATGGGACTGTGTATAGCGCAAGTTGTAGTGTTGAGAAGAGCTAGGCTCTCGTGTCGTCTCGCTCACGAGGCGACTCGAGGGCGACCCAGGCCCCCCCGCCGCCGACACCCCCCACCTCTGCCCTCCCCCTCGCCGCTGCCGGAGGGAGCTGCCTCGGAAGCCCGTGCGGCTCCCCATGACGGTGGTGGTGAGGTTCTCTGCCTTGGTTCCCGCCTTCCTCCCTCATCCCCTCCCCTCTCATCCTTTTCGTGACCGTAGCCGTCTAAATTCTGTTGCCGCCTGTCTGACCGTTTGTTAGATGTTGTTGCACATGTAACCGCTGCTTGATCCCCGGCCTATGGAGAAGGCCGGGACGGCTAATAATAAAGCTGCCACTGTAGCGTCTACCAGATCGAGTTGGAGAACAAATCGCCCTCTCACGTACTCTCACCATGCGAATTATTCACACTTTTGGTACTACTAGCTGCTGCCTATGTATGTAGCCAATGCATGTTAGTCGTTACTTGTGCCTTCTGGTAGCTTAATTACACAATTAGTAAAGCCATTTTCATTTTCTTTTCTTCCAAAAAGACCACCATCTCGCCTTTTTCAGCCAGAGATACTACTCCAATCAGTAAGTAAATCAAGAAGACCGAGAGCTAGCTTCGCACATGCAGGCCATATATCATGCATCTAGGTTAGTCTAGGCTTTAGTTCGAGAATGAAGCTGCTCCTTTTTGCTATCACCATCAGCAGCAGCAACTCTACCTTCCAGTACTATTGGCATTGGATCATCATATATTAAAAGGGCCGGGCCTGGAGTACATACATATGCATCACTAAACAGAGTCATTGGACAAATATCAATGATTGCCCTTTTGGAAGCAGTTGCCATGCACAAAGAGTCGGGTTTGATCGATGCGGCAGGTACACGTTGTACCAAGGCTAAATTCGTTACAAGGTTCTTCTCAATCCGTACAAGGCGTAGTATGCTACTGTACTACCGATCCACTGGACTGCACTGAAAGACGATACTAAGTCTAACCGGCATACATCTGCATTTGCTGACTAATATGTTTATCTAATTATAAAGTCGTGCGTTTGGTATAACCAACGACGACAAAAGTTGCACGTCGTAGTGTACTAGATTTGGTGTCTGAATTGAACAGTACTTTTTTTTTAGGACCACTTGTATTGTCTCTGTGGACACACTGCACGGCTAGATCATACATACGTGGGCCTTGGTGTGGTACATCTAAATAAACTGTGAGCCAGAAATATATATTTTTTAATTTCTAATTTGGTAAAATAGGACAAATAAGGAAAGCTTAAGATCTTTGCACATCTTATCAATGCATGCCGATCCTTTCATTTTGTAACTTTGGGAAAACATAACTTGATTATTTCCATTGGATTCGGCCGTGACATCTAAAGTGGCTTCCTTTTTAACATTTCTTAATGTGAACAAAGCCGGACGTGCACTTGACTTACAACTAGAAAAAACACGCACACGTAATGTAACCATGCGTACCATTTGGTACGTGACAAATTTCTCAAAAGAAATATACTATTTGTTGTATATGTAATATACTGTATACTATAATGAATTAATGATACGTGACAAGTCCAACTATTTTTGCTACATAGCGGTTAGCTGCACATACCTAGAAGCGTGTAGTATTGCGTGAGATATAATCAGTACACGTACACGTATGAATCTTGTACGGATGATCGTGAATTCGTGATTGTGTTAATTTGAACATTTGATATACGCTAGGCATCTTATGCATGCCTGCCATAACTGCCATGCATGCTCCTATATCATATATGACAACCAAATCAGCGTACTGATAGCCAACATGTTTTCCTTGATTATTCGATTATTTAATTGTCTAATATATTATAAAATTCAACGGTCATGATTTATTCAAACTCTTACCTCTTAAGAAGTAATATGTGTACCTCTTAAGCTTTTGAGGCGATGATGAATTGCAATTTGTGAGGCTGCAGCAGCAAAAGGAATGATCGGCCGCTCTAGAAGCAAAGCAGATATGACTAAGAACGGCTACCAAGCATGGGCATCACATGCCACTCATATATCTTTTAAGTTACCAATTTATTTTTCTTGTTGACGACATTGTTTCATAAGTGAATTCATTATTACGAGCCGTACTAAACAGGCCCTATGTATGGATTATAAAGAGAAGGAAACTAACAATATGACTAAGAAACCCATAGGTTGCAGTGCGGAAGGAGTGGGAGGAAGCACCCATATAAAATAAACTCCGTACCACTCAATATCGGACACATGTATGTATATTATGCTTTTTTATTAAAACATAATATTGTTAGTAACTTTGTAAAAAAAATAGTAAGTTCCCGGTCTGAAAATGGTCGTCTTTCTGAAATGCTCTGTTTATGAAGAGCTCTGTTATCTGCAACTTACAGAGACAACGAGGCCTCGTTTAGATTGCGAAAAAAAAGTAAACCCGATGAATAGTGCTATTTTTGTCTTATTTGGAAAATATTGTCCGATCGTGGACCAAGTAGGCTTAAAAGATTCATCTCGTGATTTTGAACTAAACTGTGTAATTAGTTATTTTTTTACCTATATTTAATGCTCCATACAAGCAGCTAAAGTATTGATGTGACGGAGAGAGAGCGAAAAAATTCTAACTTTTGGGTAAACTAAACAAGGCCCGAGCCTCTGTTAATCGCCCCGTCTGAAAATTCTAAAATGCCCTGTTTTCTGAAATCATATCAAGGGGATGTTTAGATTGTGGTATTTTTTGAACCCGATAAATAGTACCACTTTCGTCTTATTTGACAAATATTATCCGATCGTGGACCAACTAGGTTTAAAAGATTCATCTCATAATTTTGAACTAAACTGTGTAATTAGTTATTTTTTTACCTACATTTAATACTCTATACAAGTAGCTAAATATTGATGTGACGAAAAGAAAATGAAAAAATTGTAACTTTTGGAGTGATCTAAACCAGGCCCAAGTGTTCTCGCATGCAGGCAGGTGAGGTGAGGTGAGGTGACAAAAGCGACTGGCTGTCTGTCTCCGGCCGCACCATAGCGCACAGGCCGACAGGCGGCAGAGCCATTGGCTGGTCCCTGCATCGAGGCCCATGCGTGGCGTAGCCATCGAAAAAACTACCGTGCCAGGATTAATAGCCACGCACAGGTACCGGTACAGATCCATTGACCGAAGACTGGGCTCGTATAGGCATTGCAGATGCCATCCAGCACGCACTACATAAAGTTTGGTGACTGCTATAGACTCGAGTGTAAAAGGATTCAGCTCTCTATGGGCGGGGAGACAGTTGGACTACTCTCCCCTACACATGTGGATCATTTTGACTTTTGATTTGAAAACGTGTGGCGGCGGGAAGGGGTCAAATAAGACCTACCGTCAAATTAAGGTGCATCTCCTTTTTTTGACTGTCACTTTCCATGTTTTGGTAAAACATTTGTGCCATTTTTAACCTCCAACTCAAACATTTGTGGCACAAGACCTCCTTCAACTGTCTAAACCGGAAGACCTTTAGCTAGTTTCACTGGGAGGTTTATATTTTTCAAAAATAAAAATTATTTTTAATCTCTAAAAGTTAATATCTTATCTATTTTAAATAAAAGTCTACTCTCCATCCTGATCCCACTCACTATAGTAGCGGTATTCAGGACTGGCGGCAGTCCTAGTAGAGTAACAGTGCCGTACATTTATTAGATCAGATTAGAAACTGCCCAGGCAAGATGCATCACAACCGAAAGATACTACTCCAATTTTTGGATACAGAGGCATGTGTGTGCTGGTCATTGTTTTCTCCCTTTAAGTCATAAAAGAAAGAGAATCAAGAAACAAAGAAAACCGAAGTACCTTGGCACAGGCATGCATATATCATGCATCTAGCCTAGTTTGGTTAGTCTAGGCTTTAATTTGAGAAAGAAGCTGCTGCTTTTTGCCATCATCATCACCACCATCAGCCCTTCCGTCCAGTACTATTGGTAATGGATCATCATATATTAAAAGGGCTGAGCCTAGAGTACATACATGACTACACTCGCAAAAAAAAAAAGAAAAAAAAGAAGAGTACATACATGACTAAACAGAGTATCTAATTGTTTCGCAAAAGGAAAAAAAGTAATTGAACCAATATGATTGCCCTTTTGGAACTAGTTGCCATGCACAAAGTTGGATTTGATGCGGTAGGTACACGTTGTACCAGGGCTAAATTCGTTACAAGGTTCCTCTCAATCCGTACGCGGCGTAGTGTGGCTGAACTGCACTGGAAGATGATAGCATGATGCAAGGAGGACAGAGACGTTGATCGTTATATATCCTAGCAGCTAGACTAGTCTAACCGGCATATATACATTTGCATTTGCTGACTAATATGTTCATCTAATTATAAAGTCGTGCGTTTGGTATAGCCCAACGACAAAAGTTGCTACATCGTACTGTACTAGATTTGGTGTCTGAGTTGAACACAACACTTGAGCACCTCTTGTATTGTCTCTATGGACACACTGCACCGTCTAGATCATACATATGTATATACATACTACTCCACTGTGCAATCATGCACGATATATATATATATATATATATATATATAGCTAGTAACTAGAACGTATAGCATCCGCTCGCTCGTCGCTGCTGCTGCATTATGCACAACTGCACATATATATAGCTAGAGATTGCTGAGATCCATCAGTATGTTTGGTGTTGCATAGCAATGGTTGTTACGTGTGTGTGATCAACCAATAATTTGAGGCAGGCAGGCAATGTCACTGATCACCTTCCAACCTTTTTCTTTCTTTCTGACGCCCTTTGCCAACCAACGAGTTGACGTTGCTCGTCCTATATATATATACATATATTTATATTTTTTCGCGAGTACCTTTATATAGGTTATAAAAAAAAATGAACCTACTATATCATCAATATCAATAGTATGTTACCATTACACCATATACAGTATGCAGTAACATGAGCAAGCAGAGGAAGTAGCATGAAAAAGCAGAGACCAGCCTGTGTTGTGCTTGCCTGCTTGAGATGGATACTCCTGCTATGCTATACAGGAATGAGGTCGCCTTTTAGTTTGACTGACAAGCTGGTCTACCATAGGACACCATGCATGATTGCTCAAGCTTTGGAGGCCATGAACCGCAATTGGTGAATCACGTAGTAGGACTGCGCCAGCAAAAGGAATTAATGACCGCTCTTGAAGCAACAAAGAGGAAGCTATGCATATTGGGAGGATGAGAAACGGGCGACCGACCACGCTGCCGCATCACCTGCGATGATACTACTGTCTACTGGCCCGCCGGTACAGTAAAAATCTCAAAGGCGACCACTTATTACATGCCATGCCGTGCCGTGCATTCCCCTTGTGAATCCATCCATGCAACGCACATCATCTCTGCTAGCTAGCTACTGAAAGAGCAGGCAAGACAGTGTAACGGCTTTTACCACCACCACCACCCACGTTAGTTTTCTATGTGTCACTGTATAGCTTTTATTGGCCAAAGTTTATTTTCCAAGCATGTTTCCATAAGGGTGTTGTTACTGCGTGTGTGTGTGTGTTTATAGTCCAAATAGAATGCAATTCTAAGTCTAAACCAACTAACAAATATTTCCCAAATTTATATAAAATATCATCAATATTTATGGCTCCAAATATATTTTGTATAAGAATATCTTACTATTATTGATTAGAGGTTCCACGTTAATCCTCATGAGATGCTCTAGAAAAATAGATAGATCCTAAAAAATTCTCACCTATTACTAATTAGAGGCTCCAACGGAGGCTCCACGTTAATCCTCATGAGATGTCTAGAAAAATAGATAAATCCTAAAAAATTCTCATAAAAATCAGAAACACCTAGCCATCAATCCCAAAACCTCTAACGATGATGGCCGTAGATCTATTCCATTTTCTAAATAAATTACCCGCATTTGCTATTATATAAATACTATAAAATAACCCCCTAAATGTAAACATAAATTATCCACCATTGCCCATTATTAAAATTATTATATTTTTTAAGTAAAAACTAGATATCTACATCCAAATTACACATAATATATCCACGCTAGAAAATCTATTGGCCCCGCTGCCTTAGCTCTCTCTCTCACGTGAAACCATATTGCCGCCGCCGCCTCAGCCTACAATTATACTAAATTCCCAATCCGCAAAAAAAAAAAAAAAAAAAAGTCACAAACATTGCTTCCTTCCAATCGACGGCATGCTTTCATGCAGTAGTTTGCATGCAGTCTCGATGACCTGTAGACTCTTCGTTTCCTGATATCCTATTTGGAGTAGTTGCAATCTGATTGGTACTCGATCTTGTGTTTTGTGGATTTCAATGAGGTGACGTATATATCTATGGCTACAGCAACATCATCGAGAAAGCTGATGCAGTACTGCAGCAGAACATGTAGATCGATCGCTAGATGTATCGCTCCAGTGTGACAGGTTCATCCAGCTAGGGCATCCGACAAAGCTAATAAGAGTACCGAGCTACACGTACAATCTCTCTCTCTTGCCCTGTCCTGTATCTCATCACCGAGATAACAAGCATTCGACGACAAAGAGGCCTTTCCGTACTAAGGCCTAAAGGGTGATGCCGCATCATGACTCCATACAGCACAATTCTTATTGCAAAAGTCCTTTTTAGGAGCTCGATTTAGTCTCTATCTACCATTGTGCAAGAATAGACTAGAGTAGACCTCTAATATTCATTCGAATCAGCACGTATGCTATTATATGAAAAATGATATAAAGTAACCCATAAAAGTTTTATCAAAATTAATCACCGATATTATATTGTTAACAATATTATATAATATCTAGAGTATTGTGGTTGATTAATGTTGTTATTAAACAGAGTATTTTAATGGATATTTTTCCCTGTTACTATGCAGCCACCTATTTGGTTGACTACAACCATCCTTATATTATATTGACAAGAACAATCATTACATTTGGTCTATTTTATATATCCACCGCTACCATTGTGCAAGAATAGACTAGAGAGTAGAACTTTAATATTCATTTGAATTAGCACGTATGCTATTATATGAAAAATTATATAAAGTACCCCACAAAATTTTTATCAAAATTAATCACCTAAATTATATCATTAACAATAATATATACTATCTCTAAAAAGGACAGACCCAATGCTAAAGGCTCCCATATGAGTGAGGTCTGGGGAAGGGAAAAAAACAAGGCAAGCTTCGAAACCCATAACGACCTGGTGACTTAGTGAGGCAACTCTGACCACTGCACTGGGCCAGCCCTTCTAATAATATATACTATCTCTAAACCCTATCTACGTTGATGATTATGAAGTCGATTCTTAAAATATTTCCGTGCCCTTCTACTAGGTACATGAAGTTTTAGCATGACAATTTAGAAGACAAATATATTGCTATGGTTTTGAGAAAACATATGAGGAGCACATATGAAGTTGCAATGCAAAGGTGAATTATGAATGGGGCTGTAAATGTATAATGATCGGTAACACAACTATAACAATCGAATAATCATAAGAAAATATTTATACAAGTTTTCTGAAAAAAATATTAACACATAAATCAACTAAATAGACATCAAACAAAAATGGAGGTATGATCGATACAGTATGAATGCAGATGGAAAAGTGGATAAAGTAATTGTATTAAAGCCTATCACATTATGATTAAAGAAAGTAAATATGTATTGGTTTTATATCTAATACAAACAAAACTTAGGCCCAATATACATTGAGACAAGATGTAAAGTGGAAAACCTACTTATAGTATTTCACAATTGGGTTTACATATATTAGAGTTGTACATCCCTATTTTTTATATAAATTCTAAAGGTTATATGTCTTTCAATTATTAGTCCACCGACATGTCCTCCCACACAGATTAATCTTGGGATTTTTAAGCAATAGAATTTCATGGGTGTCTCCTTCTAGACAATGTCATGCATGCTTACGTCAGGCAACATTGTATACACAAATCTCATGTTCCTTGATGATAGGATTTACTGATACTAAATATTCAAAATAGAATTATGACATTACTTCAACGGAGAAGTGTTCGTGTGAAATTAGTACGACAACTATAAGGCAAACTAAAATAAACATGTACAATATTTCTATCATCTTTGGTTTTGTACAACCTCCACTACTGTTTAAATCACTACATAAAGGAACATATGACTCCATATTTAAACTACCCAGATATGCCATTAATAAAAAGCATGATCTAAAATATATCTAAATTTAGATCTAATTATGGACTCATATACTATTATTATGATAAGTAATTTGCATAACCTAATTTTTGTCTTATTATTTAAAATATCATCTCAAAATACAAAAAATTATATACATCTTCCATTAATAAAATTGTTTAAATAACCATAGAAAATATAGAAGTTTCTACATTATCCACTTCTAACAATATTATTATACTAAGACTGGATATATGCTATGAAATATCTATTATGTAGAAAATAAACAAAAATAAAAAACATATAATTTAATATAAACAATTCTTTATCAATTGGATGTATTAAACAATATATCTCACTTTAGCCCGTGCGAGAGCACATGTTGATGAACTAGTAATACTCTAACAATAATACTGATTCGGTACCATATCTGTTAATAGATTTTTTATACATTTAGTCAAAAACTTAAAATTGTATAAATATTTTAAGTTTTTGACTAAGAGTCTTCCACTCCGGCCAATTTTAACTATGGTAAAAACTTAAAATTATATAAAATATCATTCTCATAGTGATTATTGTCTGCATAGTAAAAATTTCGAAATGTAGCTTTGGGGCAGTAGATCGTCAAATTCAAGAATCCAAATGTTTGGATCTCGTTCTCATTTTTTACCTCATTCTTGGGCTTGTTTGGCTGCTTTGCAATCCACCTCGGTCCATAACTATTTTTCCACACCAATACACCTAAATACATATGAACTAGGGTAGACAGAGTGTAGCCAAACGAGAGATACAAACAGGGCCATAAACAAGTTGGTGTGGTCGTTAGCTTATAAATACTCCAATTAACGGAATTAGTTAGTGGCACGACATGGATGGCAAGACGTACGTCCCAATCACCGAATTCAAGAGCCCTTCAATAATACCAACCATCGATTCACAAACACGATCAGCTCGGCACTCGGCAAAGACGTTCTCTTTGCCCCGACGGAATGTCACTCGGTAAAGGTGATGGCTGGACGTCGTTTGCCCCGTCACTCTTTGCCGAGTGCATGTTTCTGTAGAGTCGAGTACAGGCACTCGGTGAAGCCTTCTTTGACGAGTGCTGGACCTGACGTTTTCGGTAAAGCGGATGACACTCGGCAAAGACGGCGTTTCCGACAGTGAGCGTTTATCGCGAGAATGCATGGCTAAAATTCTGTTGCATGAGACCGACCATCAGTTAGCTGTTGTGATATGTGAACTTGAAAGTGCGCTGCTAACTGCCGCTGGAGACTGAGGAGAATCAGATCACGGGCTAACTGACCACTTGTTGTCTCCCCCTTTTGTTGCATTTCCTCTCGTCGTCATCGTTGCATGTGTGCTCATTCTCCTGACATTTCTTGTCAGGATAAGTGCTCTGTTATATGAAATTTATTACATACAAGCCTCTGTTGATCGTCGCCCCGTCTGACAATGCTCGTCTTGCAGGGTGCCTTGCATGCCGGCCATGGGAGGTGGGGTGACAAAAAGAGCAGTGGCTGACTGGCTGTCTGTCTCCGGCCACACCATACTACGGCGTTGTTTAGTTCTATAAAAAGGCTAGAAATTTCTCTCTCTTCGTCACAGCAAATATTATGTCATATGTATAAAGCATTAAATATTAATAAAATAAATAACTAATTATATAGATTAGTTATAAATTATAAGACGAATCTTTTAAATCTAGTTAGATTATAATTAAATAATATTTATTAAATATAAACGAAACACTACGACACTTTTTAACATAAAAATTTCGGCAACTACGATGCCTACAGCGGCACAGACGACGCCTACAGCGGCACAGATCGATACACAGGCGTACAGAGCCCGGCTGGTCCCTGCATCGAGATCCAGGCGTGGCTATCGAAAAAAACTACCATGCACAGGCACAGGCACAGCTATCCACTCTACCCCGCATCCACCGACCAACAACTCAGAATCGACCGCATGCACTTGCACCGTGCTGCTCTTTTCATGCTTTCACCTATTGCTATCGTAACAGAGGACGCCTACGGCCTACCGAGCATGGGTATGGCAGTAGCTTAGCTAGTGAAGATAGAGAAGAATAAGAAGAAAATCACACTAGTTGTCCAAGTTAGTATACTACATAAAGGTTAGTGACTGTGCTATAGACATGAAGTGAAAGAAGCTCGCCATGGGTGGAGAGAAAGTTACACACGTGGGTCATTCAGACCTACCGTCAAATTTATGTTTTTAATTAAATTTATTAAAAAAACTAAATAACTGTCTCTGTAGTGTGTATGCCATAATATTAAATCCATTTATAGAAAAATATATAATATTTATATTTTTAAATGGATTTGTTAAAAACTAGATTTAAAGTTTTTTTAACAATATAAACTGTGTACCATAAATATTAATAATAATATATATTAGTTAAAGTTGTTTCTTAGAAAACCCAAAGAGGGATGGACATACATGACAGGCAGTCGAGATTGGCTTTGCAATCGATCTGATGTGCGCCGCACGTCAATGCAATTAATAACTCGATCAACTTAAGCCGCAAGTCACGGACAGACTGGACGTACGATGCATCCGCGGCCATCGCGCCTTATTAAGCCCCAATTCTGCACACACGCTTCCTCCAGGCCTTGAGGTCGTGATGGACGGACGGACAGACGGAGGAAACGCCGAGGGAGGCGTCGGGTAGCTGGATAAGAGTATTCTAAATCTCGATATAGAAGAATTAATCCTCAAACAATTAAACTTAAATCATCAAAAAAATTCGTAACTAGTCTGAAGAGACAAGGGTCTACCATCGTACATCGAGCTATGCTGGGCCGGCCTATGAGTAGCATCATCCAAGTTAAGATCGTCTCCTATTCGACGGGGAGCCTCGAATGACGGACGTTTGCCCATGCGGACGACCCCCGTCGGAGTAATAGAGCGCGTTTGGACGGTCGACCCCCCCTCGAATGACGGATCTCCGCACGGGCGAACGACCACCCGTCGATTGCCACTCCTCTTTTGGTTCACCTACTTCCTGTATGGGATCTAAGTCATTTAATGCCCACATCAACTCCTGCCTAACCTCATGGTTACAATGCGGTTACAGTGACCGGATACAACGGTCAAATCCTCCTTTAACCACCCATACCCGGAAAATCGGTGGTTCATGCCACGCTGCGACGCCATAATGAGCACTTGTACGCTGTCAGGCGCCCCCTCAAAACACATTTACCAATATCCGTACCGCATTTTCCGGGGCTTGGCCTTATCCATTCGGGCCTCGACCCCCCCGGCCACCCCTCGAGTCGGACCTTGACACCTCTGGTCAGCGCTCCAACAACTCCCGACGCGACATCAACAGGGACTCGCACGCCCTCCACAGGAGCTTCGGTCTTTCACTGACCATCACCGGCATCATCGTGACTTATCCGAAGGACAACCATCATCTCCAAACACGTCGTTATAGGGCAGGCCATGCCTGGTGCACGCCTCTACAGCAACCATGACGCGATCGGCATCACCCCCTCGACGTCATTACCTACGGCGGCCCTAGGATTCCTGAACACCTGGGCCTCCCCTTGGCCTATAAAAGGGGACGCCAGGGGCTAGTTTGAGGCAATCGAACAAACATCAGATAGCACTTAGAGAAATCCCAACACTCTAGCAGCAAGGCTTAGGCATAGCGCTTCTAGACTTAGGCCCTGCTCGCCACCCCGAGTTCGCATACACTCGCTTATATCCCCCTGTACAAGCACTTTGGTGTAAGATAAATACAATCTCTCCTTCGCTGGATGTAGGGCATTCTTTGCCCAAACCAGAATAAAAATCATGTATTTTTCTTATATTACCATCCGAATTTAAGAGCACACAACACGTAGTTACTCGTTAGTACTGGGCCCCGGCTTCAAAGACAGGAGGTGTGTGTCCGTGTCCCCCGGCCGGCACGGCACGTACGTAGCAGCCGGATTAATTTATCGTCACGGCCGTCGGCCACGAGCGTACGGGTCGGCGTCTGCTATAGAGATGTTCACAGCACACGTGCGCGCGCTGCGTGTTCCTTGAGTGCTTAATCATCCACGGCCACGGCGACCCGGGCCCCTGCAGATTGATCGGATGTTCCTGACGGACCAAGGGGAGACTGTCAGCCGGGATACAATTTGTTCGGTAGATATATGTTCTAACAGTATATTTATTTATTTCACATTAAATTAATTACTTATATACTTATTTTCACAGTAAACCTAGTTTTAGTATTGATCACTATAAATTTAGTCAAAGACAGTTTGATCTGCAAAAAGTCCTATACAACTGAGCTAGTAGTGCGAACTAAAATATGCCCAAGAATCTCATTCTGACACACACTCTCTTTGCTTTAAAATAAATGCATCGTTTGCTTATCAAGAAGTCAATTGTTTAGAAAAAAACTTAACTGAACTAGTATAATGGCGTACTAACGCACGGCTTTATCTTAGAGATAGCAGCAGTAACAATTAGCTCGACGAAATAGGTACTGATTGGCAGCACACATGTGTCCACGAAGTGGATTCCATCGTCTGGTAGCTTAATTTGTAATCTCCTGTATTGTTGAAGAATGATGGGAAAATATGACAATATCAAATGTTAATAGAAAATGAACGAATAATAAAAAGACAGACATGCAAACAGGGTGTGCAATCTAATTTGCAGCCAACACTAAGATAAACAAGCATATTCATAGGGTTATAATAAACAATTCACCATATCTGTACCACTGAAGCTAAAATGAAAATGAAACGAATTCGTGGTTTTTTTCAGCAAAAAAAAACATTAGTTCACTCAGCTACTGAGAACATACTTTCTTGCTTTCTGCTTCACCATGCTAACGCTACGGCAGCATTTAGACATACAAATTAAAACTACCACAGTTGCCCCTATTAACTCTGTCATGACAACTTGTAACCAACATTTTAACTAAACTTGATCTGGACTAACCTAATAATTTTAAGCGGATTCTCTAGTACAAATGAATTGAAGTATCAACTTTGAAGACTATTCAGATAAGCAAGAAACACCACAGGAGTTCATATGCTTCCAGCAGAACATGAAAAAAACTCACTTGGTTAAGAAAACCATTATTTGGGCACGCCGATCAGAAATCTCTTTCAAAGCTTCTAATCCTTCTAAAAAGGAGACATGATCTAAAACTCTTATTGAGAAAATTGATCTGCAATTTTTGAAAGATTAAAATGATGTCACGCACCATGTACCCCTCTAGCCAAAAAGATTTTGAGCAATTTAATCAGCTAAAATTAATTGGTACTTGTTTTGGTGACCATGGTGTTTCTACACAACCAATCACTCATCGAAAATTTATTCGTTTACTCTCTCGCACTGTTATTAGTTGCAAGCGGTTGACATGGTGGTGCTAGGGATAAGAAATCTCAATTTTTAGTTGGGCATCCAAATTTCCAAACTTCAAAACTCTCAATGCAATTTTCAGAGCTACAAAAGGCTCTTGTTCTGCATACTCTCTTCAGAACAATGCAGGGACAAGAGATGAGGCAGTATCATACCATTTTGTGCTTCCAGATAATTCTCAGGGAGCTTCTTTCTTCAGGGTTATTTTACCCATCAGGATGATTGAAGAATAGGACAAAAAGAAATCTCTTCTTAAAAAATCATGAGCCAACCACATTCTGGCAGAACTGTGTGAATTGACAACCTGGGAGAAACAGGAAAGAGGAATCCCATGTGATATTATTATAAGCAAAAAATGCTGGTTCAGTTTTGCTCTAAGACAGGACATGCTCCAAGCAATATATTTAGTACTTGTGAGTGCAAACTAACCAGTAAGAAAATTTCAATTCCAGCCCATGAGCAATATAAGAAAAGTTGAAAGTTGTATCCACTACCAATATATTGTGGGCATACCTTTTTATTGCTTGCAAAATACTATTTTAGTGATCCGAGTTTAGATGATTCAGTAGCATTAAGCAATAGTTAGTAACTTAGTACACTAAACATCGTAATATAGAATGGCTACTGAAATATATGTTTTCCGTGGTGCTTTGCTGCCCTTCCCAATCCTGGTGAGTTCCATCTGCTTGTTACCACTTCCCATCCCGAATGCTACGTACTTGCAGTTGTTTTTTCGGTGCAAACTATCTGATCATTAGCCTTTTCTATACCAATGAATGCATCTTCTCCAATGATTTTCGAGACAGACTTCTCTCTCTGTTGAGCAGATTCATGCACTGATCATTTGAGTCTGATCTAATCCTTCTCGAGGTAGGCTGAACGCCCTAGGCACACCGATTTGGTAGAAAACGTAGGGTTTGTTCCTCTTCTCGATTTGTTTATGTTGAATAATTTATTTTCTTATACTTATTTTTTTTCTCCTCTTGTGCAAAGAGTTTCACATACTAGGAGTACGAATTAGAAATATGAATATGAATTATTGTTAGCTCTGTTCAAAAAGCAGATACATATGTTTTAATAGCAGATATATGCAGGAGCTTTCCATTATCACTGTATCTGAATCTTGGATTCATATCAAGTAATAGCTTTCCAATTTTGTTTGCCTTTTGTTAGCAACAGATCAAAAGGATCCTGCATATTGTCATGAAATATACAAGTAACCATCCGCCACCACTGCACCGTCCGCCGCCGCACAAAGCAGTGGAGCGGATCTAGCGCATCCACACCTCCACCGCACGCTGCTCGCCCATCCACCCACCACCCTCGTAGGAGATGGCGAGGAAGGGAACCAAGAAGGCGGCGAAGGGGACTGGATCTGCGGGTTTGGACCGCATTGGCTGCAGTCGACCTCCACACGGGAATCACTGTAGGCGCTCGCCGATGAGGGTCTGCTTCTGGCACGGGAGATGGAGGTTTGGCGCGAGCTGTGAGGTGAGGACTCCCCTCGACCCCGAGATGGGGAAATTGTAGTCTTCGAGGACTATGTGACGCGGGGATTGGGGAAGCCCATGAATGGGTTCTTGCGGTATCTCTGCAATTCTGGGCGATCTCGATTTGTAATCTCGACCCGAACTCCATCCTCTCCGTCTCCATCTTTATCGCGTTTTGCGAGTGCTTCCTAGGCATCCCCCACTTCAATTTGTTCCGCCATCTCTACTTGCTAAGGAAAAAAGGGCCGGAGACCGGGGGTCACAGATTGCAAGGGGTTGCTACCTGCGCCTGCGGGATGGGATGAAGACCCAGTGGCTGGACATCGCCCATCAGTCGGCACAGAAGAGCTGGTTTACGCGCTGGTTCTACATGAGCCAAGATGTGGAGGGCCGGAGGGTACCCTGTGATGTGAATCAGGTGCCTGAGTTCAATCCCAAGTGGTCGGATAAACCATCTGCAAATGAGATGCATCAGGTAAGAGAGTTATTGTAGCTGATTGACAACAAGCTTGTCAATGGTCCTCTAGTGGTCGGGACGTGGTTGGTGCATCAAATCCAGCCCTGCAAAGAAGGGGTGAACCACCTGTTTGACTATGCCGGACGCGCCAACCCTTCCCGGGAGACTCGGGAGAAATTGCCATTGGAGGCACTGAGCCGGCGGATGGCTTCTCTATTTGAGAAGTTCAATCCAGACACGAGTCACCCAGAGATGCGTGCACGGCCGTACGACATCTCCCGACCACCACCAGAAGTAAGTTAATCGATAATGAAATTAGATGTATTCATTCAGCATGCTTAATGATGATGTATATAGCTTTGTGGTCTGACCGACAGACATTGGTTGGACAGGACCGAGCCTTGTTCTTCTCTGCTGTGCCGGTGGAGCAGTGGCCTCAGGGTGAGGCACTCTCTAACCAGGACCGAAGAGGCCCATTACCGGAGGAGGGCAAGAGCAGGGCAGGGGACAGTAAATGTCTCCATCCCTAGTGATGACGAGGATCCCGCTACTCAAGCAAGGCGCCAAGCAGCAGGCAACCGGCCAATGTTGGCTGCTGCTACGAAGAAGAAGCCTTCCACTCTACTGTCTGGGGGCAAGTTGAACCTGGACAGCGGAGCAGGGAGAGCAAGAAGAGGGGTGCCCTGACCACCCTAGAGTCATCGGACTCTGACGACCTCCTAACACTGGATGAGCGCCGGAGGAAACATCAGGCACCGACACCACCACTACCTCCTCCCCCTAATCAAGGGGATCTGCCTCAACAACTCGGCCATAGCAAGCCTAGGGACCTACACCACCACCACCATCATCGCCGCCTGCGTCACACAGGGTGGCGACGCCATCACCTGGGACGGCATCATATCTAGAGCACCAAGAGGTGGCAAGGGAGCCGACTCCCCCGGTGCAGCCCACTAGGATGGGCGGAACCAGTGAGGCGTCAGGCCAAGTCCCCGGGCGCGGCAGCGGGGCGACAGGCGGGAGAGCAGCCCCATAGTTCAGGAGGATTCTGACAGTCCTCGACGTGAGTATTGTGTCATAATTACATTCGTTTGCTTCCTGTATGCTTGGTTTACCTGGACATCTGTTATTTTGCTGTCGAATATCTTGATTATTTGACTCATGTGGTGGAATACAGCGGTGCCACGACGGAGATAATGCAACGTGTGTTAGCTAGGCAGACCACACCCCTGCTGGCTATCGAGAAGGTTTCGGCGCACGATACAGCACAGTCCGCAGGGGAAGTGGTGCTGTTCAGCCGGGTCAAGGTGAGTCCTAGCAAAGAGGTTATTGAAAATTTTCTCAATGTGTGCTCGGAGTAGCCATTTCTATCAGCATTTAGTATGCTCAGTCCCTGCAAGAAACATGCGCTCAGCACGACAAGACCATCAACTGGTTTGTGCCGATCTAGGAGGAGTGCCAAACCCTCAGGGTGGCCAAGGGCCAGCTTGAGGATTAGGTCAAAGTTTACCAGAATCGGGAGATGGACCTGGAGGCGGATGTCGCCTTGTTGCGTCGTAAGGTGGAGGCACTACAGGAGGACAATGAAAGTAAGTCATTGAATTATGCCGACATGTGTATATGCCTGCTGTAAGCTGACTTGTTCACAGAGGTGATCGGCCAAAACGCTTCAATGGCCATGGAGATCTCCAGCCTGCTGAACCAAAAAGAGGCAGTGGAGGAGAAGGCGAAGGAAGACGTGGTGCAGATCACGCAGCTGACTGGTAAGCCGGGCGATATGAATTTTGTTTGCTGCATAATAGGCAGACCAGTGTATGCTAACCACCATTTGTTGTTGATACAGATTTAAAGGAGCTCCATATGGCCCAGTTCAAGGTGCTGGAAGATGCCAATGCCTCTCTCTAAGGTCGGATCAGGACCATGACCAACCACATCAGGCCGGTGCTGAGGGCCATTTTCTAAGGAGAGGAGCACCCCACCGACCCTATAGGTGAGTCAATTGCGGTTGCCGACCAGTGCAGGAGGCTGCGGCCGGCGCTGCAGGAGTTTGTCACAGGGGTTGGGCGCTATGTGGCCGCCACTGTGCTCGCCATGGTCCGCACCAACTAACGAGAAGTAGATTTGTTGGAAATTGAGCGTGGTATCCCTGTAGAGGTTCCTGACGAAGAAGCCGAAGAACTCCAGGCCTCATCTGGACCAACTGCCCTCGCCATTGTCGAAGATATGACGCTGATCGAAGATCCTATAGCAAGTGGTGGTGATCAGTAGGCCATATACAATGTATTTATGTTAAAAACATTATTTGTAAGCTGTGCCGAGCACTGGGTGCTTGTAAACTTTTAGCCTTTTGATGCAGACAAGTAGGTATGTTTATGCGGGCAATAAACATAATGTCATTTTAGATGCATGATATGCATAATTTGTAGAAAAAGATTTTGACAATTAAGTTTTGCCCCCACCCTCAAAGCAAACTAACTCTGTTAGGTGACATAGGGATGCGTTAGTGAACAGCGTAGGACCGCTATGATCACTAGGTACCTAGTACCGTTAGAGAGCAACTGCCAAATCTCCTAGTGCCATATAGTGCGGAGCTGTAACACATCATAAGAGGATCGAAGCAGCGCCTTGTCAAGCCGTTCTCGACGGGCAAGAAATAAAGTTTAATTGTGACTTATGTAGGGCACATGTATGACAGATAATGCACGGATGCAAAGCTATAATAGGAAGTAAAAAAGAACAAGGGGCTTTATTAATTCATGAATAAAACAAAGAAACTGGTACATATCTTATTCTATGGGTAGAAGCATATAAGCTACTCAATATTCCACGAATTGTCCTCTTCAACACCCTTGAGAGTGTCTATCTGATAGGATGTTGGGCGTGTAACAGCCTTAATCCTAAACGGTCCTTCCCATCTGGGGGATAGCTTGTGCACACCATCTATATTCTGAATTCATCGTAGCACATAGTCGCCGACCATGAATAGCCTCCCCCTGATGTTATGGTTATAGTAACGAGACTCGAAAGCTTGGTACTTGGCCGTGCGGGAGCAAGATTCAAGTGCTTGCTCCTCTTTGGCTATGACATCCACTTCTCTAGCTTCGTTGGAGGCATCTTCATCATGGAACATGACACGTGGTGATTGGAAAGTGACCTCAGCTGGTAGGACAGCTTCGGATTCAAACACCATGAAGTATGGAGATACTCTAGTGTTGCAACTGGGTTGGGTACACAGTCCCCAGACCACAGTAGGCAATTCCTTGAGCCACTGACCAGGTTTGAGGTCCTTGTCATCTCGGTAGACTCATTTGCGTAGGGCGTCAATAATCATGCCATTGGCTCGCTCCTCCTGTCCATTGGCTTGAGGATGGGCGATGGATACGTATTTGACTTTGATGCTGAGATTGTCACAGAAGGAAAAAACATGTCGCTGGTGAATTGGGAGCCTAGATCAATAATGATACTATTAGGCACACCAAACCGGTGGATAACGTCATTAAGGAACTGCACCGCCTTTTTAGCTGTGGCTTTCTTGACGGCCTTATACTCGATCCACCTGGAGAACTTGTCGATTAGCACATAGACACACATGTGACCACCAGGAGCCTTCTTGAAGGGGCTGATCATGTCTAGTCCCCAGCATGAGAAAGGCCAAGCGACCGAGATGGTCTGAAGTTCATGTGTAGGGACATGAATCTGCTTGGCAAACATCTGGCAATTCTTGCATCGGCGCACATAATCCTCTGTGTCAGTGATAGCTGTAGGCTAGTAGAACCCTGCTCGATAGGCTTTGCTGACCAGCGTCCGGGATGTAGCATGGTTACCACAAATGCTAGCGTGAATATTTTTTAGAAGTTCGATACCCTCTTGCTGGGTGATGCATTTTAGAAAAACCATGGACCTTGGACCCTTGCGCATCAGCTCGCCGTTGACCATGAGATAGGCATGGGCTTGATGTACTAGCTATTGGGCTGCAATCTTGTCCTCCAGAACAAGGTGGTCATTCAGGTATCTGACAAAGGGCTCTTTTTAGTTAGTCTAGAGAGGCGCTGCCTGCTTGGCTAGCTCATCAGCTGGCAACTGCTCATTACCGTCGTCAGATCCCTACTGGTCAGGGTAGCTTTGCTCAACCTCCTTGGCTTTGTCACTGAGCACTGCTACAAGCTGGTCAGTAGCGGGACTAGGTGCAGGTGCGTCGTGATCCTAATGAGGGATTGAAGGCTTGATCAAATCTTTGACGAATACACCAGGGGGTACCTCGGCATGAGATGATCCAAGCTTAGATAACTTGTTAGCACCTGTGTTCTCAGCGCGAGGTACATGGATAAATTCTAGCCCATAGAAACTTATTCTCCAGTTTACGTATTTCAGCCACATAGGCATCCATCTTCTCGTGGACGACGTCCCA
The DNA here is from genome assembly GCA_023333625.1 of Bothriochloa decipiens. Taxonomy (NCBI): domain Eukaryota; kingdom Viridiplantae; phylum Streptophyta; class Magnoliopsida; order Poales; family Poaceae; genus Bothriochloa; species Bothriochloa decipiens. The sequence continues at coordinate 41,218,558 of CM041640.1, read as the reverse complement.
ATCCTTGTTGAATTATCGGATGACCAAAGTAGAATCTCCATACACCAGGAGCCATTTTATGCCTAGCTCGACTGCAATACGGAGGCTATGTAAGGCGACTTCATATTCGGCGATGTTGTTGGATGCCCTGAAGTGGATACGCAAAATGTAGCAGAGCGTGTCCTTGGATGGAGATATGAAGTAGACACCTGCCCCGGTGCCATCGATGTTCAATGAATCATCGAAGTACATCTTCCAGTGATCGTCAGTTGTATCAGCCAGGGGCAAGTTGATGTCAGACCACTCCATGATGAAATCAACCAGGGCCTGGGATTTGACAGTCTTCAGGCTGCGAAATGTCAGCGTGAACGTCCAAAGTTCTAACACGTATTTAACGATGTGGTCGCTGGCGTCTCTGTTGCGCAAGATGTCACCAAGTGGAGCTTCCGGACCACCGTGATCTTGAATGCCTAGAAGTAATGGAGGAGCTTCCTTTTGGTGATCAAAAGCGCGTAGAGTAGCTTATGGACATGGTTATAGCATTGCTTGGTTTCATTAAGAACCTCGCTAACATAGTAGATTGGGTGCTGTACACCGTAAACAAGCTCGGGTTCCTCACGCTCGACCACCATCACAGTGCTAACCACGTTAGTCGTAGCAGCTATGTAAAGGGGAAGCTCCTTGCCTTCTCGTGGAACTATGAGTATTGGGGGAGTTGCAAGGTACTCCTTGAGCTGTTTGAAGGCCTGGTCAGCCTCTTCCATCCACTCAAACTTCTCTTTCACCTTGAGAAGCTTGAAAAAGGGAAGCCCTTTTTCACCCATCCAGGAGATGTAGCGGCTCAGGGCTGTCATACACCCAGTGAGTTTCTGTATGTCTTTGACACACCGTGGTGGTTGTAGATCCAACACAATTTAGACCTCCTCGAGACTAGGGTGTATGCCATCCTGACTGACCATGTTGCCCAGCAAGATCCCAGAAGGAACACTAAAAATGCACTTGTTCGGGTTCAATTTCCATTGGAACTCATTTAGAGCCACAAAGGTGCATTGGAGGTTATCGACCGGTATATGGGACTCTCTAGTTTTCATCGCCACATGATTTATGTACGCCTCGAGAAGGTCGTCGGCGATCTCATGATCAGGGCAGGCCTGGATGGCCCACTGGTAGGTAGCACCGGCGTTCTTGAGGCCAAACGACATGGTCGTATAGCAGAAAGCCCCAAAGAGGGTGATGATGGCAGTCTTCTCCTGGTCCTCCTTCTTGAGGGCTATTTGATGATAACCCGAGTAGCAATCTAGGAAAGAGAGTAACTCGCAACTTGCAGTAGAATCTATGACCTTGTTTAGGGCAGTGTTTGTTGAGAGGGAGATTGAAAGCCTATTTAGGGCAGTGTTTGTTGAGATTTGTGTAATCAGCACACATTCTCCATTCATTATTTTTTTGAGTACAAGAACCGGATTGGCTAACCACTTCGGGTGATACACCTCTCTGATAAAGTCAACTGCTAGAAGCTTGGCTACTTCTACCCTAATGACTTCCTTGTGGTCATGAGTGAACTGTCGCATTTTCTGCTTGATCGGCTTAGCGGGTAATGAGACGTCAAGGTAGTGCTCGGCCTTTTCCCTCGGGACACCTGGCATATCTGCGGGTTTCCATGTGAACACACTGATGTGATCCCAAAGGAACTGGACGAGCATGTCTTCCTATTTGGGGGGAAGGGTAGCCCCAATCTTCGTGGTCTTCGAGGGGTCGCCGGGGATGAGCACAACCAGCTTGTGCTGCTTGACGCTGTTGGAAGGGCGTCGAGAGAAACCGACCAGGACCTCAAGGTCCGTCGGGGGGTGCTTCATTGACCTCCAAGCTGGTGTGCTCTAGGACGTGCTTTAGCTCCTCAAACTTCGTGGCTACGTAAGCATCGGTTTCGCACTCCTGAGCCAGGAAGATGTTGCCACGTAGGGAGAGGATGCCCTACTCGGTCAGAAGTTTGAGTATAAGGTACCAGTAGTGAGGAACAGCCATGAACTTGGCAATCCCTGGTCGGCCGAGGATGGCGTGGTAGATCCCCTCAAAGTCGGCCACGATGAAGTTAATGTGTTCGATACGGAAGTGTTGCTTTGTTCCTAACTGGATGGGAAAAGTAATCTGCCCCAAGGGGTACGAGGGTTCGCCCAGCATGATGCCCCAAAATGGGGAGTTGTAGGGCTTGAGGTTCTCCGGCTTTAGGCTGAGCTCCTAGAATGCTGGGTAGAACAAGATATTCAGGGCGCTGCCTCCATCAACGAGCACCTTCTCGACCCAAACACCATCGATCACCAAGTCAAGGACCAGCAGAAACCGACCAGCATCGGGGAGTTTTGCCCACATATCATTTCAGCTGAACGAGATGGGCTACTTGGACCATGGTGGCACCCTGACTTCAGCAATGAGACCATTGAATTTCTGGATAAATGTGATGGCCTGTGTCGGCAGCTTCTTGTCCCGCGTGTTCTCTAGCCCAACCTTGCCACCGAAGATGACGGCAGTGACATTCTTCATGGGATCCCTGTAGGCGTGCCGTGGATTAGGGTCTTGATGCTCCTCCTCATCGGCGTCATCCTCGCGGACAACGTCTTTGGTTTTGGCCTTGGGAGCCAGGCGGGGCTTCTTGTTGGCGGTGATCTTGAGTGCGTCCGCTAGAACTTTGCATTTGTCTAGCGTATGGCCCTTGCCGGGGTGGCAAAGGTAGTCCTGGCTAAGGACTTTGTCGAGCTCCTGGTCATGCTCCCGCTTTTGTCCCTTTACTACGTTGACGGAGTCGGTATCGCGGTTGCGATTGCGCCGACCACCATTGTAGCCCTCCTCACCACGGCGCATGAAGGAATGATTGTCATCACACTGGTCGGGGTCACAGTTTCCATGGCAGTTTCCACGACGATCTGGACGATGCCCTGGTCGGCGTCCTGATCACTGTCGCAGTCTCGGTCATCATCACGGCGATAGTTGCGGTTGGAGGGGCCAATGTCACCTTCGTTCAGCCCATCGTCTAGATGGGCGTACCTATTGGTGATGGAGAGGAGCTCTTCCATGGTCTTTGATTTCTTAAGAAGCAGATTCTTTTGAAGGTCCAGACCATGTGATTGGACTAGGCCGACAATGAAGAGATCGATTCTCTCTGTCGGGGTGACATCAGTCACATGATACCACGTGTCGAAGAAACTCCTAATGTATTGTCGCAACAATTCCCTTGGTCGATGCCGCACCTACGCCAGAGCGTACTTGTTGCTCGGCTGAACGCAGGTTGGCTTGAAGTTGTCGATGAACATCTGGCGGAGCTGATCCCCGCTATGGATGGATCCAGCGCGCTGGCATAGTAGCCAGGAGGTAGTGACGTTACTCAGGACCACCGGGAGGTAGTTTGCCATAACATACTCATCACCACCGGCTGCTCGGACTACCGCCTCTTATAGCATGATCCAGTGCTCGGGATTGTCCTTCCCATCGTACATCTTGACATAGCCGATCCGGAAGCTTTTTGGCCAGACCACGGCCTTGAGGCGTTCCGAGAACGGCGCTGGTCCTCTCAAGTGCTGGCGAGTGCGGTAATGTTCATTGAGGTGGTCGCGGTAGTTGAATCCTTGACGCTGCTCAACTTCCTTCTTGGCATGGCGGTTATCGTCACGTCGCCGGTTGCCACGCTGACGATTATCCCTCTGGTCATCGTGCGGATCGTCGCACGGGCCATTGTCTTCATTGTCCTGGCGTGGTAGCTCGGGTGGAGGGTTGCATCTTCCATGATTAGAAGAGTTGTCAGCGCCACCTTCTGAAGGTTGGTTGCGGTGGCTGCGGTTGCGCCGCTGGCGAGACCGACGGGATCAATATGACGTGGTCATAGATCCGACCTCTCACAATTGGTTCACCTGATCTTTGACGGCTATTAGGTGATCGATGATGGCTTCAGCCCCGGGAGTCCCTGGGGGAAGAGTCGTCAGCAGGTGCCTGGCCACGGCTATGTTTGCCTTGGGGGTCCCAAGGACGGAAGTGTGTCTGACCATTTCGAGTTCATTCTGGAGATCGCGATAAAGACATCAAGGCCTAGGATCGTTTGTGCCATTCATGACATTGTCTGCCTGCTGCTGCGCCTGGAGTCGGCACTGGTCACGGTTGTGATTGCGCCCTTCTCTATCCTGCCACTCTAGAGAGGTTTTGTTTAGAACGGGAGGCTCATTGTTGCTGATCATGAAGATTGTGCCGCCGAACCCAGGAGGGAACTTGGGAAAATCCAAGGTCAGATCTGACGGAGGGGTTTGTGCTTGATGCTCTGGTGTGATTGGGGACGCGTCCTCAACGTGGTCCTCCATCCAGACCTCAGGACTCTCATGGTCAGAGAGGAGGTACTCGGTATAGTCGAAGTGGTTGGAGGGCGATCTCTCAATCTGGGCCAGCAGATTAGAAACGGTGCTGCTCTCTGGGATCGTATCTGAAGTGGTCGGATTGAGCTCCTTCAGGGTCACCATGTTGACCACAGGCCTTGGATCTTCGAGGACCAAAACCCTAGATGGATCTCAGTCCAAGAGGTGGTCGTCACGTCGCACAGGGCAACGTGCAGGTTCATCACAAAGGAAGCGGCTGCATTGTCCAGGCCATATGGAAAGATGGCTCGACTGCTTGGAGCAGAAGCGCTTGGGCCCACTAGTGCTGGACCGGCAGGCTATGGGTGCTGCACACGGCGTTCTTGTCTCTGCTGTGCTCGGGACGTGGTCCGGTTCGGGACTGGATGAGGCAGCTGATCGGCGCGGTTTAGGAGGCCACGCTGACGCTGACGCACGTCGATGAATTCGTCCAGTCTAACCGGAGGCGGAGCATGCGCAACAGCTAAACATGGATCTGGCCAACGCTAATGACGGACCTGGTTGACAAGTCCTCACCACTGCTGCTGGTTGGGAGGCGCACCTCCTCGACGAATAGAAGGCGGTGCTCGGACCGTGACCATATTAGGATCCTGGCGACGCAGAGGGCCGGCTTGGCTCGGGCGGCCTTGCCGACGTGGTTGGTTGTGACTGGGACCACTTGCCGACGAGCAAGAGGTGCTTGAGCCATAGGTAGATTTGGATCTACACGACGTGAGTGGTTGGAACGGTTCGTACGCCCATGCCGATGTGAAGGGATAGGTGTAAAATCTAGATCTTCGCGAAGCCGCGCGGGAGCAGACTCCATGTAATCTAGGATCTCGACCAGGCCTGCGCCTTGCCGATTGATCATCTTGATCAAATCGAAATTGTTGATGTACCTCCTCTGATAGCGAGGAAGCCGCCAGTTCACCGCTGGCATGGCCACCATCTCTGCGACTATCATGGGTGGTGCGGATGACCCCGGGGTCAGCCCCAAGATCGGAGTCATTGGTGAAGAGGTTGGCACGGTTGGTGCTAGGACTAGCTGCGCTGCAGATGGTGCTGGGGCGGACCGTGATGCTCCCGTGAATGCAACAGACGTCGTTACGCTGGAGGTCCAGGTGAACGCCCTGACGGTGAAGGTGATGCCTGCCTCAAAATCCATGGAAGTAGGGAAGGAAACCATCTGGCTCGCCTCAAGATCAGATCGTGCACCCCCTACATGTCATGCCACTGTCGATGATATCTACGTCGAGGTAGTTGATTTGGGGTGAGGGCGCGCTAAGACCTACGAACTGAATGTGAGACACAAGACAAACAACCAGGACAATCAGGGTTTATCCAGGTTCAAGCCGTTCGGAAGCGTAATACACTACATCCTGCATCTCTGCTGTTGTATTTATGAGTACCGGAGTACCATAAGATGGAAGATTAGATGTGTTCTAGGGGGTCCTTGCCTACCTTATATAGCCAGGCGGCAAGGTTACATATCTAGGGTTTCCCTGTGGTCGGTTACATTGCTCCGTATCTTGGAAATCATGAACAGATCTAACCGACTAAGACTCCTTGCATGCCAAGTAGCCTTCAAGACCAGCGTGGCCCACCGACCAGGGCGGTAGCAAACCACGGGCTTCGTCTCGTCGTCCGGCCCACCAACCAGGGTGGTGATAGACCGAGCTCCATCTTGTCGTCCGGCCCACCGACCAGGGTGGTGATGGACCAGCCTCCGTCTTGTTGTCCGGCCCACTGACCAGGGGGTGATGGACCGACCTTCATCTTGTGATCTAGGCCGTCTAGTCTGTGTAGCCCTAGGCCTAACCGTGATGGTGTAGGGGTTTATACCCCCACAGGTACCTTGTGCTCAAGCTCCCAACTGAGCAGGGCATCCCCTCCCTGCGTGGCAACATCTTCATGGCACGGGAGTGCGAGACTAATGCCAACGCAGCCATAGAGTTCATGGTGGTGAAGTCTATCCTGGAGCATAGTAGCCTAGAGGACAAAGAAGTACCCTGGCAGAGCTCGATATCCCGATCAAAGCGGTTCGGCGCTCCACCAACAAGAGCAAGCAGCATAAATCGGTCAAGCTTGTCCCGGTGATCCCTTCAAGACCATGAAGATCAGGGCCGACCTTCCCCCCAAATAGGAAGACACACTCATCCGGTTCCTCCGAGAGCATGTCAGCATGTTCGTGTGGAAACCCGCGGATATGCCAGGTGTTCCAAAAAACAAGGCCGAGCACTACCTTGATGTCTCGAAGACCGCAAAGTCGATCAAGCAAAAGCCGCGACGATTTTCCTATGACCATAGGGAAGTGATTAGGGCAGAAGTAGCCAAGTTTCTAGCAACTGGCTTTATCAAAGAGGTGTATCATTCGGAGTGGTTAGCCAACCCGGTTCTTGTACGCAAAAAGAATAATGAATGGAGAATGTGCGTTGATTACACTGATCTCAACAAACACTACCCTAAATAGGCTTTCAATCTCCCTCTAATTGACGAGGTCATAGACTCTATTGCAGGTTGCAAGTTGCTCACTTTCCTAGATTGCTACTCAGGCTATCACCAAATAGCCCTCAAGGAGGAAGACCAGGAGAAGAACGCCTTCATCACACCCTTCGACGCTTTCTGCTACATGACCATGTTGTTTGGCCTCAAGAATGCTGGAGCTACCTACCATCAAGCCATCTAGGCATGTCTCGATGACGAGATTGCTGACCTAGTCGAGGCATACATAGACGATGTGGTGGTAAAGACTAGGCAGTCTGATGATCTGGTCGACAACCTCCGACAAACTTTGATGGCCCTCAACGAATTTTAGTGGAAGCGAAACCCCAACAAGTGTGTTTTTGGCGTATCCTCTGGGATCCTGACTGGCAACATGGTCAATTAGGATGGCATAAGCCCCAATCCTGAGAAAGTCCAAATCATTTTGGATCTGCAACGGCCACGGTGCGTCAAAGATATAAAGAAGCTCACCGGGTGTATGGCGGCCCTGAGTCGCTACATATCTCGGCTAGGCGAAAAAGGGCTCCCCTTTTTCAAGCTTCTCAAGGCGAAAGAAAAGTTTAAGTGGACGGACAAAGCCAATAAGGCTTTCAAGCAGCTCAAGGAGTATATCACAACTCTCCCGGTACTCACGGTCCCATAAGAGGGCGAGGAGCTTCTCCTCTACATAGCTGCCACAACCAAAATGGTCAGTATTGTGATGGTGGTCGAGCACGAGGAACCCGGACACATCTCCGGTGTACAACACCCAATCTACTATGTTAGCGAGGTTCTCGATGAAATCAAGCAGCGTTACAATAACATCCAAAAACTGCTCAATGAGCTCTTGATCATCGATGGTTCCTTGAACAACTGCCGACCACTGGCAGATGTACTTCAATGGTTCCTTGAACATTGATTGTGCTAGGGAAGGTGTGTACTTCATCGCCCTATCAAAGGGCACTCTAGATATGTCTTTCGCATCCACTTCAAGGCATCCAAAAACATGGCACAGTACGAAGCCGCCCTTCGCGGCCTCCGTATCATAGTCGAGCTTGGCATAACATGGCTCCTCATATACGGTGATTCTGCTCTTATCATCCACCAGGTCAACAAAGACTGGGAAACTGTCAACGAAAATATGGATGTCTATGTTGCTGAGATACGCAAGCTCAAAAATATGTTCTATGGTTTGGAGTTCATCCATGTACCACGCGCTGAGAACAAAGGTGCCGATGAGATGTCCAAACTAGGGTCGTCCCACGCTGAGGTACCCCCAAGAGTATTTGTTGAAGATTTAATCAAGCCTTCGATTCCTGACCAGGCAAATGAAGCACCAGCACCTAATCCCACTACCGACCAGCTCTTAGCGGTGCTCAGTGACTTCTCCAATGAGTCGAGCCAAGCTCCCCCGGGCGGCAGGGAACTGATGACGGTGATGAGTAGTCGTCGGCTGATGAGCCAGCCGAGCAGGCAGCGCCACCCCAGCCTGACTGGAGAGAGCCCTCTGTCAGGTACCTGAATGATCACCTTATCCTGAAAGATAAGATTGAAGCCTAGAAGCTGAACCGTCGAGCGCGTGCCTACCTTATGGTTAACGGCGAGCTGATGCACAAAGCCCAAGAGCCTAGATCTACCAGAAGTGCATCACCCAAGAAAAGGGTATCAAACTTCTGGAAGATATCCATGCTGGCACTTGCGATAACCATGCTGCATCCCAGACGCTGGTCGGCAAAGCTTACCGAGCAGGTTTCTACTGGCCTACAGCGATCACCGATGCGAAAGACTACGTGCGCCGGTGCACGAATTGCCAGATGTTTGCCAAGCAGATTCATGTCCCTGCACATGAAGTCAAGACCATCCCGATCGCTTGGCCATTCTCATGCTGGGGACTGGACATGATTGGTCCTTTGAAGAATGCACCCGGTGGCCATACGTGTGTGTATGTGCTTATCGACAAGTTCTCCAATCGGATCAAATACAAAGCGATCAAGAAAGCTACAATTAAGAAATCGGTGCAGTTCCTTGATGATGTCATCCACTGGATCGGTGTGCTGAATAGTATCATTATCGATTTAGGCTCCCAATTCACTAGCGATGCGTTTTTGACTTTTGTGAAGATCTTAGAACAAAAGTTAAATACGTGTCTATTGCCATCCTCGAGAGACAAGTGGAATGAGCCAATGGCATCATGCTCAACGCCCTACGCAAATGAGTTTACCGAGATGACAAAGATCTCAAACCTACTCAGTGGTTGGGGGAATTTCCTGCAGTGGTCTAAGGACTGCGTACCCAGCCCAGTCACAACACTAGAGTCTCCCCATACTTCTTGGTGTTTGGATCTGAGGCTGTCTTACCAGGTGATGTTGCTTTCCAATCACCACGTGTCGCATACCACGACGAGGATGCCTCTAATGAAGCTAGAGAAGTGGATGTAATCTCCAAAGAAGAGTGAGAACTTGAGACTTACCTCGCACAGCCAAGTACCTAGCTTCTATGTGTCCTTACTATAACCGCAACGTCAAGGGTAGGCTATTTGTGGTCGACGATATAGTGCTATGATGAATACAAAAGACAGATGGTCTGCACAAGCTGTTGTCCAGATGGGAAGGACCGTTCAATATTAAGGTTGTTACACGTCCGACATCGTATCAGTTGTGCATGATGAAGAACGTTGACGAGCCAAACTCTTGGCACATTGATTAGCTCATACGCTTCTATGCATAGAATAAGATATGTACCCTATTTTTTCTTTGACAATTAATAAAGTTCTTCATTGTCTTTTCCCTGTTATAGCTTTGCATTCTTGTACTATCTGTCATACATGCACCCTACAGAATTCACAATTAAACTTTGATTCTTGCCCGTCGAGAATGGCTTGACAAGGCACTGCTTCGATCTTCTTACGACATGTTACAGCTCTACGCTACATGGCACTAGGAGATTCGGTAGTTGCTCTCTAACGGTACTAGGTACCTAGTAATCCTGGCTCCTACGCTATTCACTAGTGCATCCCTACGTCACCCATGGTGTTATCTCGCTTCGAGAGCAGGGGCAAAACTTAATTGTTGACATTTTTCTATGACATCATTTCGCACATCTAAAAATGGCACATATGTTTATCGCCCACTTAAACATGCCTACTTCATGTCAGTATCAACAAAAGGATAAAAGTTATGGGCACCTAGTGCTCGGCACAACTTACAAATGATGTTTTTGAACAACTGCATTGTTTACAGCCTACTAACCACCAGCACCTGTTGCAGGATCTTCGATGAGCCTCATATCTTCAACTATGACAGTGGCAGTCAGACCAGACGTGGTCCGTAGATTCTCGGCATCTTCATCGGAGACCTCTGCTGGGATTCCACACTCGATGTCTACCAGCTCCACCTCCGGGTAGTTGGTGCGGACCACGATGAGCATGGTGGGAGCCATGTAGCACCCTGGCCCTACGACAGCTTCCTGCAGCATCGGCCACAACCTATGGCATTGGTCGGCAACAACGGTGGTTTCATTCACAGGATCAGTGGGTGTGCCTCTCTAGGAAAGATGGCCCTCAGCACCGTCCTGATGTGGTCGGTCATCGCTTTAATCCTCCCTTGGAGAGCAACATTGGCATCCTCTAGCACCTTGAACTAGGCCATATGGCAGTCCCTCAAATCTGCAACAACAAGAACCATGGTGGTTAGCATATCCTAGTCCGCCTAGTATGCAACAGATAATGTTAAACAATCCTGCATTGTTTCAGTTATCGGTCAGCTGAGCAATCTGCTCCTTGTCCTCTGGCACCTGCTATTCAACGGCCTCTTTCAGGTCTAGCACATGGGAGATCTCCTGAGCCATCGCCGCATTCTAGCTGTCGAGCTCTGCAAACAACACAAGTTAGCCTTTGATAGGCAACGGTGCAATCCAGGGATCCTACTCTCGTTGTCAGCCTCCAGCGCCTCCACCTTCTTGCGCGACGCAGCGATGCTGGCCTCGTGGTCAAGCTCCCGATCCTGGTAGATCTAGGCTTGCGCCTCCGGCTACGTCTTGGCCACACTGAGAGTTTTGCACTCATCCTAGGTCACCGCAAACCGATCAATGATTTTGCCGCGCTGGGAAGAGGTCTGCTGCAGGGACTAAGAACACCCAATGCTGATAAGCTTAGTTATTTCAAATACGAACAACACAATTTCTAAGCAGTTGCCAAAGAATTTACCTTGATCTGGTCAACCAGCACTTCCATGGCATATTGAATGCCCGTCTTCAGGTCATTGTCTGGGATCTCCTCATACGTCACAAAGTCATCCGACCCCCTCTTGCGCGTCATGTGGATGCGCTGGGTCGGAATGTCCGTGCGAGGGACCTCGGGCGAAGCTCTGGGCACCTCCTCAACCTCCTCGAGCAGAACCAATGCACTCAAAAGTCTTGCCTGGTTCGGTCCATGGCGCAATGGGCCTTGGGAGCACTAGCCGCCTCTCAGACTGGCCCGATGGCGTCGCAGCTGGCTTGGTTGGCATCGCCGTGTTGCTCATGGCTTCTAGCTACCCTGTGCACTGGGCCATGTCATTGGTCGATACATGCTCGGTGGTCGGTGGAGGTGTGGTCTGGCCAGATGAAGGGCGCTGCACCACCGTTGTCGGAGTGCGTCTGCATTTTGACCACAACAGATCAAGATTACTTCAAACCTACCAAACAAGCATGAAGGGACAGAACAAAAATAATTTGACATGACACTTATGCTGGTGCTCGTCGAAACCCTCCCCTGTACTACGGGACTACTCCCCCGCCAGGAGCACCTAGGGCCCCACCTGACACCCCGCCACCACGCCCGGGGACTTGGCCTGGTGCCCCACTGGATGTGCTCGGCCTGGTAGGTTGCGCTGGTGGAGTCGGCTCCCTTGTCGCTTCTCGGCGCCCCGGTGATGAGGGCGTCCCGGCCTGGGCTATCGCCGCCCTGTGTGCCACGTGCCGCGGTGATGGTGGTGGTGGTGTTGATACCCCGGCCTGCTCTGGCTGGGTCGGTGATGCGGTTTCCCCCCGGTGAGGGGGAGGAGTTGGCGGGGGTGCATGCTGTGGTGACCTGCTAGTCGATGAAATGGGGGTCCTTGACTCCCTCCCTCTCCGAGGAGTCATGGCTTGGCGCTTCCTCCGGCGCTCATTGAGCAACAGGGGCCATCAGAGTTCGACATTTTTGGGGTGGTCAGGGCACCCCTCTTCCTGCTCCCCCTCCCCGCCGTCCAGGATTAGCTAGCTTTTTCTTCTTGGGGTCCACGGCCAACATATGCCGCTTCCCCGCCGCCTGGCGCCTTGCCCGACTAGTTGGGCTCTCATCTTCTTCAGGGTTGGAAACATCAACTGTCCCCTACCCTATTCTAGCCCTGCTTCGGTAGTGGGCCTCATTGGTCTGCCGCTGATTGGCCAGTGCCTCTCCTTCTGGCCATCCTCTACAGGCACAGCCAAAAAGAATGTTGCCCAGTCCTGCCCATGCAGTGTCTATCAGTCAGACCACGCCACGTTATGTACATAATCATCATGGTTATTAAATAACAATATAGAACAGCTACTATCAGCTTACCTCCAGTGGCGGTTCAGACATGGAGTACGGTGTAGCACGTGGCTTAGGGTAGCTCTTGGCTGGATCAAACTTCTCAAATAGAGAAGAAATCCACCGATTCAGCATTGACTCTCTGATCTTCTCCCTGGTCTCCCAGGAGGGGTCGGATGGCCTCGCCTAGTCAAACAGGTTGTTCACCCGCTCCTTGCATGGCTGGACCTATGCGCCGACCATGTGCCGGCCACCAACACTCCATTCACCAACTTGTTGTCAATCTGCTGTAGCAACTCCCTCACCTGATGCATCTGATCCAAAGATAGTTTGTCTGACCACCTCGAGTTGAACTCAGGAACTGGCTCACATCACAGGGCACCCGCCTCTCCTCTACATACTGGCTCATGAAGAACCAGCGGGCAAACTAGTTCTTCTGTGCTGACACATGCAGGATGTCTAACTAGTGCGCCTTCGTCCCGTCTCGTAGGCACAGATAACAACCCCCAACAATTTGGGTCCCTCAGTCTCGGCCCCCTTCTTGCTCAGTAGGTAGAAGTAGTGGAACAGATTGAAGTGGGGAGGGATGCTCAGAAAGCATTCGCAGAACACGATGAAAATGGAAATGGAGAGGATGGAGTTAGGGTCTAGATTGCAAATACTAATCCCCCGAAAGATGCAGAGGTCCGGTAGGAATCCATTCACGAGTTGCCCCAGCCCCGTGTAACGAAATCCTCGAACACAACGATTTCCTCATCTCGGGGTCGAGGGGATTCCTCACCGACGTTGGCAGTAGCCCTTCATCTGTGAGGGCCTGCAGCATCTCCCGTGTCAAGGTTGACTGCAACCACTGTGTCCTGGACCCGCCAGATCTGAACAATTTTGCCATCTTCTTCGCTGCCTTCTTTACCATCTCCTCCACAGTGTGGTCGATTGATGGGCGGTGCGCGATGGTGGTGCGTAGCAGCGCTGGATCCGCATGGTTTTCTAAGTACGGTGGCAGGTGGAGTAGTGGTGGCAAAGGGAGTTGCGAGGTGGTTCATGTGCGTGGATGCGGTGGAGCGCTCGAGAGAGTGGGTGAAGTGGAGAGTTGGAAATGAATAAACGTGGAACCGTTCCCCCTGGCGGTGGCCGATTATTTATAGGAATAAGATGACATCGCTTTGACTTCTAGGGTTGGACCCACTGACTCAGTATGGACGCAGCTTTTTAACCCTAAGTGGGCCGTCCTGGTCCCCACGCACGGATATGGGCCACGGGTTTTCTTTATTCGCACCCGTACAGTTGCCATGTGCATCTACCCAGTGCTAGCGCGTGTCCGATAATTACGGGAATTATCCCTGGATTTTCTGGCTCAGTTATAGTTCTTCCAAATTTTTTGAGATTTTTTCCACAAAAATCTGGGACTGATTTTTGGGTCACACCAACTATTATTTACCTAACTTGGGGACTATGCGTCGACTTGCCACCCAGAGGGGTCTGTGGACCAATGGTTCTCTGTGTCCCTAGACCTATTAGAGCCAGTGCTCCACCTAGGTCTTACCTGGGGACTAGGCATTGACTTGCCATCCAGAGATGTCTACAGACCAATGATTCTTGGTGTCTCTTGACCCGATCGAGCCTATGCTCCATCCAAATTTACCTAGGGACTACGCATCGACTTGTTCTTTGGCATTAATTGTGGCCCAGTTAGTGTCATGATGAGTTTTTTCTTAAAACTTCAATACAACATATCCTATCTTCTATCGAGCTTGGGGAATATGTGGGCCCACATCACCTTACGGTGACTTGGGCCTATCTTCCGTTCTTGGTTCATTACCCCACTTCTATGGATTGTTCATGTTAGCATCTCAATGATACTTTGTGTCAAGTGTTAATGTGGGCCCATGTCCCAGGGACGTGAAAAGCTTTTTTCTTTTTCTTGGAGCACCACACATCTTTTGACAAACCACCTCCCTTGACAGAAGCTGTGGTCAGGAGCAGACTTACGAACTGCTCGGAATGAAGCTGGTCGACACCACATGGTCAGCATCTTCGCTGAGCATGACTAGTGGCAAGCACCATAGCTGGTCAGCACCATGTGGCTAGTATCTTTGCTGATCGGCACTACGCGGTCAGCATTGTCGTTGGTCAGGACTACATGATCTACACCTTCACTGCTCAGCACTACGTGGTCTGCACTATAACTACTCAGCGCTACATGGTCTGCACTTTCACTGCTCGGTGCTATGTGGTCTACACTTTCACTGCTCAGCACAGGACAAGATGGTGACTCCCTTAAGATACATGGTGCTCGGGGACTAGCTGTGGGGGTATAAACCCCTATACCCTCATGACTGGGCCTTGGGCCACATGGACCAGATGACCCAAACTGTAAGACGAAGCCCGTGGTCCATCACCGCCCTAGTCGGTGGGTGCGCGGATCCTAAAGGCTATTTGGCATACAAGGAAGCCTAGTCGGTTAGATCTGTTCGTGATCTCCAAGATACGGAGCAATGTAACTGAGCACAGGAAACCCTAAATCTATAACCATGCCCCCTGGATATATAAGACGGGCAAGGAACCCCAAGAACGCATCTCATTCCATCTCACATTGTACTCTAGTACTCATCAATACAGCAGCATAGACGCAGGACGTAGGGTATTACACATCTCGCGGCCTGAACCTGGATAAACCCTGGTTGTTTGTCTTGCATCACACATCTGGTTCATAGGTCTTAGCGTGCCCTCATCGATCATCTACTACCTCGGGGTGCCCCATGCTGGACTGCCGAGTATATTTCATCGACACTCCCGTCCTTATGGGACTGGGGGAGAAACAGCTGCTCCCTCGCAATGAACTATGGAGGAAACTATCAGACACGTTCAAATTTATAAGGGTCGATCTTTCTTACGTCCGAAAGAGCATTTCAACACCATTTGTATCCTTGGAAATAGTTCATTGTTACAAATTATTATTTAGTGTATGCAAATACTTATTTTAGAATCTTTGTATAATTTCTATCGCTTTACTTAAGTAATAATTTCCAATTCTTCCAAAATAAAGGCATCCATTGATTGAATGATCATTGTTTCCAAACCCTATAATCAAAATGTGAAAAGGGTGATGGCAATCAATGACGATTCCTCGATCGTCGCATCTGGTGGGAGAGCCGCCGTTCATCTCCCCTCTTTAAATATGACCATAGCACCGACGACTAGGGTATTCTTTCATCATTTACGAAGCCATCACATCACTTGCTCCAATCCCCACTCACTACCGACGGCAAAGACAGTGGGGGTCGAGGGATGGGGCATTGGTCGTCGAAGAAGTAATCCACCGACTACGACGACGAAGAGCCCAACGAGGAGGTGGATCAACTGACACAAAGCAACGAGGAGGAGGAAGAGGAAGAGGACAGAGGAGGAGGACGAGGAACGGGAAGAGGAAGAGGAAGAGGAGAAGGAGGAGGATGAGGAAGCGACGTACATGGAGGAAGAGGAGGCGTATATGGAGGTGGATGAGGCGGCGGTGGCCATAGAGGCTGAGACGGACATGGAGGTGGAGGGCCGTAGAGACAATGACAGCTAGGAGGATGAGGGCAGGGACAACAGTGGCAATGAGGAGGAGGATGGCAACAATGACTGCGGTGAGGAGTTGGACAACATCATGGAGACAGTTCCGCCGGGGTTCCCGCCATTATCGAGGTACCCTCCATGTGTGTGGAACCATCCAACCAATGAGTCAGATGACTCCACCTGGTCGGACGAGGATGTCTCCATTTTGTCCGACAAGGACGAGGAGGAGCGTGGTGATAGAGATGGCGGCGGGAGCAGCAGAGTCGATCAGTAGGTGCAGTTTGGACTGTAGCAATAGAAGTACAATGGCGGGTGCATTGTACTGCACTTTTGAGCTATTTGGGATGTTTTCATGTACCCAAATAAGTATTGGAATAAACATAATGTTGGTTTTCACTATTTTTGTTTGCTTTTCATAAATTTGATTTCACTCGCCTGGATGTCTAACACTTGGCATGGAGCTACTCCTATGTGCACAAACATGAAGTGTAAAAGTCAAAATGTGTGATTATTTGTGCGACGGAGGGAGTACAACTTTGCCTGATCGACTACATAGGATATTGTCAGACGCATTCAAAGGTTTAGCCATCAGACTTTTATATGCGACAAATAGATTTTTCAACAGAAATAAATGGCTCGCCCTTTCTATGTTATCGGGTGAGTGGAAACGGGAACCTTCCCGAATGAACTGAACACCGTCTCCATTGGGCTAGTCATCTCATCTTCTCCATTTATTCCGACGATCTTCAATATATGTACCATCGAATGGTGTGGTTAACCGAGTGTGTCAAACTTTGGCCTAATCAGCTAATTTGAACGAAATCGTGTCTTGGTTATGATTTGCTCATATTGGAGAAGCCATGTAGTGAGGAGTTCATATCAGTAGGCTTGCTTCTATCTAATGCTGAAATGATGAGCCACAATTTTTGAATTTTACTCGAAATGCCCAAACGTCAGGCTGTTGTGTACAGTATATAGCGTCGTGACGTCCGGCCGATGCGTACTTGACTTCGTAGGACAGTATATATCATCGTCGGCTTCTAATGTCACAGCAATGAGTAGGTCTGTCCCTCGATTGTTGCTGCTGCTTGAATTGGAGTGAAGTAGCCAGTAAGAATAGACTTATCACATCCACATCAGTCAATCAAGTTTGAAGCGTGTTATGGTGGTCAAAAGCGCCTTTTCCCGATTCTTCTTCAGTCTACAGCATTCACTTCACTCTCGCCGGGTCTAGTACTGTAATATGCAAGGGGCTGCCATAGCGCTGTCCACTATCCAACTTTTCAGTTTGGCACGGCGATGAGCGTCTAGTCGGTTGGTGCATGTGTTTCCGGTGAGATCGTTGTATGATCCAGAGCCTCGAGCTGGCCGCCAACACCGTCTTAATTAGCCTCGCCAGATGTGTATGGGATCATGGCCCCTTGATCACTAGTCATCAACGGGTTTGATCCGTGGAACGCCCTTGCAAACATGTGAACTCATTTTTGCTTGTAGGTCGACCTTTATGTACATGTACCGCATTAGGGCACTCAAATATCAAGTGTGTGATGGTGGTCAAAAGATCCTTTTCTCGATTCTTCTACTCCTACTATCCAGCTCTGCCACATTCACTTCACTCTCGTCAAACATCCACGGAGTGTAAATTTGATCGGTCAGACGTGTAACTCTTGTCCTGAGCTTGTACAGTAGTTTGGCCTGATCGGCTGTGCTACAAATAGCAGCAACACCATCTGTGGCTGCATCCTTGAAGTAGTAAGGTAGAGATGGACTTCTTAAGCGGCAACTTCAACCATAGCCAAGGGAGTGCAGACCATCAAAACCTGTGAAGCCATAGCTATGTAGCCATATCTAGCTAGCTGCAGCCTCTGCAAAACCAGGCAAGAGAAATTGCTTTACGGAAGCAGGAGCATCCCGCTCAGCCTGCCCCCGAGGCTGCTGTGGTTGTGTGATTGATAGACTGCACTGCATACGGAGTACTACTTCGCTAGCCAGACAATCCGACCTTTCAAAAAATTGACAACACAGACAGATATGATGGATGACGTGTGGCTATGCGCTCACGTTGTTGGCGTCCAAGTGTCTCAGTCATAAATTCAAACATAAAAGTGTGTCAATCATGCCTCCTGCATCATCCCCCCTTGCACAATAACCCTCGCCTCGGCTCGCCATGACAAATTCCCCACCACCGCCTCTCCGTCGGTTGCCATGAGGCGCCCAGGTCCTCCTCTAGGAAGGGCAGCCTAGCTCTATGACACGATTCATCCTCTAGTGCTATGGGGTACACTGATTCAGTGCATGTTCATACTCTTGTTGCCTGTTAGTACCCCGCTTCAAGTCCTCATCGAGGAAGCGCAGCGCTGACGTCTAATTGCAAGAGATTGGCGGTCCCGTCATCGTGTTCCTGCACGCCATCTACAGCGTTGACACTGGTCTCCCCGTCGTCCTTGACAATGATGTTCACGACATCGAATGCGGTGGCTCGCTCACCACCGGCGCTCCTGGTGCAGTCCTCCTCACCGTCGCCGCTGTCCCGCTCTTTGTCGCCCTCGATGAGGGCATTGACGCTGCTCCGGCAACTATGATTTGCCTCATCGTCATTGCAGTCCCACTCGTCATTGTCGGATCCAGTACTGCAGGTGCGTCACGATGGAACCTTGTCTCCTCCATCGTCATTTTCTGACTCATCATCCATCTTGGTCACGTTCAGGGAGGGCTGTCCATTGTAATGTCTTACGACGGACTCAGAGGATGATTGTTGCAATGGGTATGCAACTCGCACCCCAAGGAGCTGAAGTTAGAGATGGGCGCCCTGGCGTACCCCTCCTGCCCCAACACATAGCCCCATATTTATTTTGAACCAAGACGAGATCATGAAGCATGCGCTGTTGAGCGCCAAAAGCCTCCTTGAAGGCGAGTACATGAAGTATGCGCTGTCGTCAAGAACATTTGTCGCCATCACAAACTGGTGAGGAACCAGGGCTGGAAGTAGAGTACTGAAGGGATCTTCTGTGGAAGTAGAGTACTGAAGGATCCTCTGGAAGGACCAATGGAGGCGTTGGATTTTGTTCAAACCTGTTGGTACCCTCATTTCATGTGACTCATTAAAATAGAGTTGTGTCCTATGGGATGGCACGTTTCTCCTCTTATTATGGTAGATGATGGCATCGTTATTATGTATGTCTGAACTCGCAACATTGCTGTAATCCAAATTTATATCTCTCTCTGTTTTCTTGAATAGTACATAGATTTCTAGAGTTGTCGTAAGTCAAACCCCAATGGGAAGGAGTAGACTGCACCCCCACTTTTTAAATAAATGATGATGTAGGCTCCAACCTGGGTCTCTGGACTATGACAAACTCCGGTTTCCAGTCACCCAAGGTTTTGTGTCAAATTAGTATAATTAGAATTAAAATGAAACATTTTTGCTATGCTCTAATTATACATGTAATGTATGCATCTGTGGAAACAATTTCACTATAGGAAGTAACGTTTAACATTCTTGAACACGTGATAGTCCAAGCACTGGAGATCAATGCCTGGTCGGACGTACTCACGTTATGATAAAGGGAAACTTATTCCGTATGAATACTTCCATTTGTAATTCGTTTCAAGTACGCATATTTTTCTTGATCCACGCAATTAGTTTCTCCACACGTTGTTCCCTGAAGGCGTGGTCCCGCCATCGTCCTGCATCCGCTGAAATTACCATCGAGCGTGCTCGTCCCCTTCTATAAAAACCGAGGAAACAGAGGGGAGCTAGTACAGACTCCTTACAGCATTGCGAGCTCATCTTTTCCTGCTCACGGCTTCCACCCTACCACCTCGTTCTTCAAGATTCAACCAAGGCGGAGGGACCAGCGGAGGAGGAGATGGTATTCGAGGGCCCTCCGTGAGGTCAGCCTGGGCACATTTAACCAGAAAACTGAAAACCGAACCAAACTGATCCGAAACCGAACCAAAATGTCAGTTTTTTGGTTTTTTGGTTTGGCTTTGGTTTCTGTATCTGCATAGTTTGGCTTTAGTTGTTGGCTTTGGTTTCCAGGTTTTGAGAACCAATCCCAGAACAAATCGATCTCCAGAAACAAAAAGCAGAGCATCACGTGGCCTGTTGTCTTAGATATGCAGCCCAATGGCCCAATATGGCCCAAGATCAACACACACACATACACCCCCATGGTCCCCAACTCCCCATTGCCTATTTGTCTCAGTCGGTCGCCTCCAACACACCAAAACCCTATCCAATCCGCCATGCTCGACGGAACGAGCAGCAGAGTGTGGTGGCGATAGAAGCAGAGCATGAGCAGGGAGTAAGTGTCGGTGGAGCAGCGGCGCGAGAAGCAGAGCCCGAGAAAGGAGCGACTGCCGGTGGAGCGACGACGCGAGCAGGCGGCGCGGATGTGACCTCTTGCAGCGAGCGCTAGCAGGCAGCGGCGAGCAGGGAGCGTGAGCAGGAGGCCGGGTTGGAGCGACTGGTTGGAGCGGCGTCCACGACTCCACGCAGTGGTGGCGACGCCGTGCAGCTCCTTCGGTCTCGGTGTACTCTCCTCTCTTCTGTGTCGATCGGTTTGCTCTGTTAAAACCGAACATCGAACCAAGAAACCATACACCGAAATCATCAGTTTCTTCTTCTGTGACAAACTGATCGGGTCCTAGATTCTAAAAATCAAAGTTTGCAGAGACCAAAATAACCGAACCGAACAATCAGTTAAAATCGGTTGCCCAGGCTAACCGCAAGGAGAGCTGGGAGGTAGAGGGGTCATGCCTTTGCGTGGTGTATATGACACCCGCCGTAGCGGTAGCCGATAGGGGGACGTTCACGGTTGATGCCACAGCGGCTGAAGGGAGAAGGCGCGGCTCGCTGGTATGGCAGTGTCATTACCATTTTTTCTTTTTATTTTTATTTTTGTGGCACCAGACCTTGTTGGCTGGATTTTCTCATTTTTCCTCATTCAACCATCCAGGAGCAGCTGGCCGCCGCGTGGGCCGACGCGGCAGATGTGCATCGAACCAAACGAAGGTCTGGTTCAGCA
This sequence comes from Bothriochloa decipiens, assembly GCA_023333625.1. Lineage (NCBI taxonomy): Eukaryota > Viridiplantae > Streptophyta > Magnoliopsida > Poales > Poaceae > Bothriochloa > Bothriochloa decipiens. Next base: position 41,197,607 of record CM041640.1, on the reverse strand, counting down.
GGAGACGGAGGCGACGCTTCTCCGTGATGAATCATCAGAGGATAAGTTTTCAAGTTTCTTTTATTGCATTTTTTCAGCGGGCGAGGCGATTTGCCCGTGCGAAGATTTGAATCATCCTGTATATTTGGGACTGCGCCGAGGAGTGCTGCCACCATGCTTTTGACAAAAAGCAGTGCCACCAACTTGCAACAAAAATTGGATGTCTCGCTCTTGCCCTCAGCGCAGGAAATAAGTTCATCACAACATTGATTTCAACCAAGGGCACTTGTGGTATTGTGGTGGCCTACAAAAAGCGCGACGAGTCACCGTCTCCCGCCTCCACCTCCATTCTAGTTTTGGCACAGTGTCTCCCACTCCAGCCGCCCCTCCTAGATCTGCTCCCTCTCTCTTTAGATCTGCAATCTCTAGGCACCTCGTCGATTTGCCACCCCGCTCTGTTTCCTAGGTGCCATCGGTAAAGCTACTTTGTTCCCTAACCACTCTCCAGCCGCACCCTCTCATACCATTTCGAACCCTAGCCACAGGAGGATCCCCTTCTCATTTCATAGTAGGTCGGCTCAAGGAGGAAGTACCAGCCTCGACGATGGTACAGGCAGGATCTGGTTCCATACCTTGGCCCCGTCACCGAACCCTAGCCAGATTCAGATCTGGATCTGGTACCCCCAGCGTTAATGACTGCAGGATCATCTCTGTGACCCTGATGGCAAGCGTATCCAGTGAACGCGGGGGAACAGGTACACAAATTCCTTCTATGATGTGTGTTGTATTGTAGTTGTTGAACCTGGGGTATGTTGATAGCCATGTGATTACTTCTGGTTTGTTATTTTGACATTCAGTACAAGCATTACTTAATAATTGGTTTTGTGATCTACATAAACAGCCACTAACTGGTTACAAATGATGACGGATAGAACAAATGACTATGCGAGCAGAACCTGAACCATGTGAGCTACTTGAGGGATTTGGTGAACTATGTGAGGTACTGAGGTACTGTTTGGATAGCAACAATGCAATTTGTACATGCTTGCTGCTTAAATTTTTCCCCAAACCTTAAGTTCTGGCTCCAAGAACCCATAGAGGACCCGATGAAGTGGTTGATGCCATGGCGTTCTCTGATGGCTTCAATAGCAGCAGCACAACGGGCCCGAGCCATACTGCAAGAGAAGCAGTTGTAAGTACCTTTGTTTGCTTATTTGAAATTTGTTGAAGCCGTTGCAATAAAAGAGGCAAAATCACCTGGAACCTGATGTGGCTTCATCATTTAATTTTGAAGTTGCAATTTGCACAAATCAATATGGTACCTATGCACTGTGCTTATGTAATCTATACCAGCAGTAGGTTGAGGAAGTCCTCTTCCACTAGGTAGCATAGTCGGTCATCATAGACCAGCATTACTTGTTATGTATGAAATAATCTATTGGGTTTTCAGTTGAAGTCATCTTCAACTACCTATAGCCTAATGTTTACTGCTTGAATTTCGCAGGAAGCTATGGAGATATGCGAGCAGAACCTGTTTCTCATGGGCAGCAACCGATGATTAGTGCTGATGCTGCTTCTAAGGTCCTTTGCATAATGTCTTGTCATTTCAATCGAAGTCCTCTTCCACTATCTGTGTCCTAATGTTTACTACTTGCATTTTCTTAGGAAGCTACTGAGACACTGTGAGCAGAACCTATTGCTGATGGGTAGCAACCAATGACTAGTGCTGATGTTGTTTCCAAGGTCCTCTACATAATCTCTTGTCTTTTCAATCGAAGTCCTCTTCCACTAACTGTAACCTAATGTTTAGTGCTTGGATCTCGTAGGAAGCCACGGAGATGTAAGGTGCAGAACCTGTTGCTGATGGGCAGGAACCAATAACTAGTGCTGATGTTGTTTCTAAGGTTCTGTGCATCATCTCATTGGTTTTGGATTGAAATCCTCTTTCACTATATATAGCCTAATGTTTACTGATTTGATTTTACAGGAGCCTACGTAGACACAGCGAGAAGAACCTTTTGCTGATGCGCATCACCCAATGTCCAGTGCTAATGTTGTTTCTACGATTCTCTGCCTAATCTCTAAGGTTTTGAATAGAGGTCCTCTTCCACTTTTTGTAAGCTAATGTTCACTACTTGTATTTGTAGGAAGCTACAGAGACACTGCGAGCAGAACTGTTGCCGATGGGCACCAACCAATAACAAGTGCTGCAGTTGTCTCCAAGGTCCTCTCCCTAATCACTAGGTTTTTTCATTGAATTCCTCTTCCACTGTCTGTAAGACTATAACCTAATGTTTATTGCTCGAATTCCCTAGGAAGCTATGGAGACTATGCAAGCAAAAGCTATTGTTGATGGGCACCAACCAATGACATGCCAAAGTTGTTTCCTTGGTCCACCGCCTCTCCATGTTCATGGCCCCCTCCAGGGTCAGCGGCAACATCCCTTTTTGGAAGAAAGTTGAAGATCGGACAAGGTCCACTCCAACAGAGACATCGGAGGAGAGACTGCTTCGGGAACAATTGTCGCTGAACATGAATATTCTACTTTCATCGCCAGACAACTGGATGAAGTAAAGAGGACTGTAGAAGAGACTCGTATGGGGTTTGAGGAGTTCAAGAGAGCACGACGGGAGTATCTCGATAAGGTTCGTGAGGTTATCATGTTCGTCGCCCACTCTGGTAACCCTCAGTCTTTAACTCCTGTGGGCTCGGTTGAGTGAAAATTTGTGTCTTGATGTGAATTTTTGCTGGTTTGATATGGAAAAACTCTGTCAGTGGCTTGTTGCTGATATTTGAACTGAAAACTACTGTAATTTGATAGCCATGTTGAATAATTATGTTGTCAGCCGTTAAAATCTGTGGTGAATATGCCATTGTGTTGAATTACTTTTGTGACAAAATGTTATTTGAGCACGTGGACGAAACCTAACAGGTTACGTGGGAAAATATGTTTGTGACACGTTGACAAACCAGCATTCAAAATGTGGACGACTGCCATCATGACGCGTCATTTAATAATTTAATAAGAAACGAACATGTGGACAAAAAAAGCTACATGGTTCAATGAACGTCAGACGCCTGTGCCAATAAAGCTCTAAAAGGTGGCACAACTTTGGCGTGACACGTGGTCTGGTAAGAATATAAAACGTGGTCCATTTGGAATGTGACACGTTTTGCAATGACAAACGAACATGTGGTCAAATAGTAATGTGACACGTGCCCACTGAAGAAACTGACACGTGCTCCTATATAAACATGACACGTGGTCCTATCAGAATGAGACACGAGATCCAGTTAAAACACAACGCACGGTCCAATAGGGGAAAGACATGTGGTAGAACCTGAGGGCGCCACGTCGTTCTAGCGATATCACCTGACTATAGCTAGGTCAGCTATCTTTTGCCATGTCAGCTGACGGTGGCCATGCCAACATAACGGTTGTCTTGCGCCGTCTTGTACACGTACGGGAAGATCTCTAATGCCCACGGTTTGGTCATCGAAGGGGTATCTCGCTGACGTTAATTTAAGATCATCATAACCACATAAGAGTGACACGAGTTCCGCGACAATGGCGTTTTTATCACAGATTTATCACGGAACTGAAATAGTAATGAATTTCGTACCTATCGTGATAAAAATAGTTCACCATGGTAAGTCATATCTCTACTAGTGCCCGCAGCATCATCGCAACAACCGGCGGCGGCCCTGCGCGACCTAGCATGTCGGGATTGGGTCAACCAGCGGCGGCGGCACCCTCACGATTTCCATCTACGATGGGGGTGGTGGTTGTGTGCGTGGGGAGGTGCTGGCGCGGCCCTGGCTGGCTGCCGCCTTTTTCCTTCTTTTCATCGGCCGGAGAAATTGGGATCGTTTTTTCATGAAAAAATGACGCTGGAGTGGGTTTCAAACTTTCTATTCGTGGGCTTTGACGCATGCGTGAGGGCGTGGGTCGCGTGATGAGAGTGCGAGTGGGAAGCCGCTTCTAACTTTTTAATCTCAGTCGTTGCATCCGTAGTAGGCGTGCTGTGAGTCGTTGATCTTTAAGAACAGAATTGTCTTAAGAAGTTTTCAATTATATTCAAATTACTAATATTAATTATTATTTGTACAAGACTATATAGATAATGACTAGATTCAAATTTAAAAGAACTTAAATTCTTGAGAATATTTAAAGAATGCAATTCTGGTTTCTTGATAAGTCAATCAATGAGAACTTTGACCAAAATTATTAAAAAATTATAACATTCCTGAAACTAAGTTAGTATTATCAGATTAGTCATAGTATGTAATTTCATAATAAATTTACTTGGAGTTATAAATATTAATACTATTTGTTATAAATTTAATCAAACTTGAGCTATTTTAAGTGGCATGGTTTCCTTAATTGTATTTTTTTAGACGGTGAGAGTACTACTTAATCGTGAATGTTAGCCGGTAGTCGACATACATACACGATAAACGACTGCAGTAGCAGGAGACACGTTCATTTCCCCCTGGTTAGTAAAGTTACCAACACTACTTTATATTAATAGCGCGCACGCTCTCTCACTCTCTCCAAATTAAAAAAAAAAAAGCAGTGTACTTTTGTCCGATGGATGATGTTTGTTCATCTCATTAGAAGCGTGGCTAGATCATCATAATGAGCCGCAGGGTACGTAATAATAAAACAAAAATACCAAACATATTGACAAAACAAAAAAGAGAGAAGAAATACAAGTACAAGGTTGCCACAACATCTGGACTTATCAGCCGCTGGGGACCTCTGCTGTCTCGGATGATTACGTATGAACACACGTAATTCACAAATAATTCTTACTTTTTTTCTTTCTCATGGTAGCCGCTCGTATTTTCTTGTAAAGTTACTTATTCTTTTTCATTATTGACGACATTGTTTCTTAGGTAACTTCATTACCTTTTATATATTTTATTTTGAAAATTACACGATACAATACAGTAGAATGGAGAGAAAATAACTAATAATGTGGCCCGAAAACACCTTAGGTTGCACCAGCAGTGAGAGGGAACGGCTGTAAAATAAACTTTGTTCCACTCAATATATTTGGCCTTTCTGTTAAAACATAACATTTTTCAACCACATCGTCCACAACCCAAGCATGAAACTCATAATAATAATAATAATAATAATAATAATAATAATAATAATAATAATAATAATAATAATAATAATAATAATAAAAATATGAGCCTGTTTCTATGTAGACTGGGTTAACACAGACCAACCATCAGCATGCACGTAAGGTTACGTAGCTTTGCACGCTGGCGTGATGGCAGGCAGGCATCGGATCGTAACTTTGTTCTAGCTACGTAACTTCGTTCTAGCTTCAATTTACGTACAGTACTTACGTAGGCGTGAATGTTACAGTAGACGGTAGTCGGAGGAGACACGTACATTGCGCCCCGTAAATAGTTACCAGCACTGCTTTTTATATTTTCTCTCTCAAAAAAAAACAGCACTGTACTACTTTTGTCTGATGCATGGATAATGTGTTCATTTCATCCGAAGCGTGACTAGATCATCATAATGCGCTCCAGGGTACATAATGAAACAAAAAAAAAAAGAGTCAAACATTATTAGCTGGACTAGGTTAAGTCAAACCAAGAAGCTTGCGGGGTACATGTACGAGAAGCTTATTAGCTGCTGCCTGCTGGGGACCTCTGTCATCTCCTTCCTAAGATGACTAATTCACGGATAATTTCTACTATTTTTTTTCTCATGTTAGCCACTGGTATGTCTTTTAAGTTACCATTTGTTTTCATTGTTGCTTGGTGACACATTGTTTCCTCTAACTAAATACGTCTGTTTCAAGACTAGGTTAACTCAAACAACCTCTAACTAAATAAGTCTGTTTCTGGACTAGGTTAACTCAAACCAACCAAAGGAAACATATACTACCAGAACCCTGAATCCATCAAGCAACGTAGGCCAACGGCGGCCTTGACTGGTGACTGCCGTCGACATTGGCACACATGAGCTAGCTGGGGAGCACAAGCGAGATCCTGTGATGAAGCGCAATCTCTGCCCGCGCGATTCACGACACATGTGGTGTGGTGAGCAGTGAGCAGTGACACTAACACTGCTTTTCTCAAGATTGAAACGTGCGTCTGCTCTCCTTTCTGATCACACTCACTATAGTCAGCAGTGGTACTCCTAGTAGTAGAGTAATAGTGCTGTGCATTATTTGATCAGATTAGATACTGCCTAGGCAAGATGCATGGCAACGGTCAGCCGTCTAAATTCTGCTGCCGCTGTGGACCATTGGTTTGGTTAGCTGTGTTGCTCCGCATGCAATCGCTGCTCTCTAGCTATAGAGAGAAGGGACGACTACCAGATCGAGTCGGATAGCCACCATGCGAATTATTCACACTTTTGGTACTAGTTGCTGCCTGCATTTCCATCGTTAGCCGTTAATTACTTGTGCCTTCTCTGTTTGTTGAAGTTAGTTACGGAGTATTAGCCTGCTGGTGGCTTAATTAGACAATCAGTGACGCCATTTTCATTTTTTGATTTCAAACAGCTCATATCTTGCCTTTTTCAGCCGGTTATTGGATACAGAGCCATGTGTGTATTGTGTTGTTCTTATCAAGAAACAAACAAAACCGAGTAGCATGGCACATCACGCATAATATCATGCATCTAGTATATTAGGCTTCAATTTGAGAACGAAACTGCTGCTTTTTGCAATCATCAGCAGCTCTTCCTTTCACTATTTTTTTTCGAATAAGTAAAAGATTTGCGTATCATTGTATTAAAAAGAAGAGTTCAAACATACAAACTACGCGCGCACAACAGGAGGTCTTACGGCCGGCGGCCGGACCGTCCTAGCAAAGAAAAGCAAGGTTCGATATTACATAAAAACACCAACCAACAAAGAGAGGCACTGCAACCTACGCAAGGGCGTCGTGCGAGTCCTCTCCGTCATCCGAGAGAAGCTTTGGACCGTGCCAGCGTTTGGTCGCAGGAAAACACGCGTCCCAAGCTTCAATCTGGCTTCATGTCGAGCAGTACCTCGCCTCTCCTGCCCGTCGGTACGTGTGACAATGGTTGAGCGGCAATCCGAGCACTCCTTTTCGACAGGGGTGCCGCCTGGTCGGCATCACCTGCTTTGGGGGGCTGGCAATCAAGGGGGGAGGGGGGCTCGCTGGTACTGCACCTCCTCGACGAACCAAGCGAGGCGGCGAGCACCTTCACATGGTGTGGGCTGGAGTAGTACGTGACTAATAAACAGTCATTGGACAAATAACAATGATTGCCCTTTCGGAAGCAGTTTTGCCATGCACAAAGTTAGATTTGATGCGGTAGGTACACGTTGTACCAAGGCTAAATTCGTTACAAGGTTCTTCTCAGACCGTACGCTGCGGGCGTATTGTAGTACTTGTACTACCGATCCACTTGACCGGACCGTACACATCACGTATGACTAGCTATAGCATACACGCACATAGTACTCCACTGTGCAATCATGATGAACCTCTCAGCTCGCTTGTCCCTGCTGCCGCTGCATTATGCATAATTGCATATATAGCTTCTGTAGCTAGAGACTGCTGAGATCCATTAGTATGTTTGGCGTTGGCGGTTAAGTGTGTGTGTCTCGAGTGTTCGTGTCGTGTGTGATGAATGAATCAATAATTTGAGGCAGGCAGGCAGGCCATGTCACTCATCTTCCAACCTTTTTCTTTCTTTGTAACGTCATTTGCCAATTAACGAGTTGTTGACGTTGCTCGTCCTATTCCTATATAACATATGTATATATTTTCTGTCGCGAGTAGCAGATACAGTATGAACATGAGCGAGCAGAGTGACGGTGAACAAAGCAGCAGAGGATGAAAAGCAGAGCAGAGGCCTGCTTGTCTGCTTGAGATGGGTAGTCCAGCTATACAGCAAGCACCGAAAAAGAATTTGACCGACAAGCTGGACTACTATAGGATATCATGCACGATTGCTCGAGCTTTCAAGGCGATCAATTGCAATTGGTGAAGCGCCTACTGTACTGCAGCAGCAAAAGGAATGACCGCACTGGAAGCAAAGCAAAAGCAGAGCAAGGCAACAAAGAGGAAGCTATGCATATTGGCAGGATGATGATGCCGCGAAAACCGGTGACCGGTGGACGGTGCCGCATCACCTGCGATGATAATATTGTCTACGTACTTGCCGGCCGGCCGGCCGGCCGGTACAGTAAAAATCTCAAAGACGACGAATGTAAAAGCGCAGGTAAAACAGTGAACCACCACCACACGCACAAATTTTGTTTTTCCGTATATTAGGTTCAGTTAGTTGGGGTTGTCAGCTAAAGGATCTCTCACCCCTCGTGTTTCTTGTTTTTCATCTAGACTTCGTGGATTACCTGAGAATTCTTTTATTTCAGCTATTTATAAATCTATTGATCATTCCTGTCTGCTTAATAAGATATGGGTTATATGTCTGATCTAAAATGAATAAATATATATATACAGTTTTTATCGGTCAAAGTTTATTTGGAAGCATGTTTCCATAAGGGGTGTTTGCAGGGTCAACTGTACTACTCCTTTCTCTTGTAAAGAAAAACAATTCTAAGTCTACAATAACAAGTTAAATTTTCTAAGTTTCACTAAATTCATATAAACAAATTAATAAATTAATACCAATATGTATGTCTCCAAATATGTTTACTATGAGAATATAGTTCATAATTACTCAAGGATAGTTATTCAGTATCATAGTAGTCAATATCTTATTTTATACATTTATTCAAACTTAAATTATTTGACTTTTCAAAAGGCAAGAACCATATTCCTTTTAGATAAAAGAAGTAAATATTCTTTTCTAAAATTCAAAGAGCAATTCCATCTAGAATTAAAGTCTAGTACATCCAGGTGGGATATTAGGTACTCCATGCGTTGCATTATGCAAAGAAAAAAGCCCATCCATCCATCCAAATTACAAATTAATAAAGTCTAGGTTCCTATGAATTTCGCCTGCAATCCATGTGCTGCTGGTGTTGGAGTACTCCATACATGGGAAGTGCATCACCAACAAATGCAAATGGGCTTCCTTCTGTGACAACCCGAAAATCCAAGCTACAAATTTTTTTTTCAAAAAACCTATGAGTGATGAGTGTGACATGTCATCATCAACCCTAACCATGCATCAACCTTATCATGTCATGATATAGCATCCATGTGACCAAAGCATGATCAATGTTTCAAAGTAGTTTTTGATCAATGTTTCACATGTTGTTTACATATGTTGCAATAGCTTTATCTTCAATGTTTCATTAGTTAACATGTCATGTTGCATTAATATGTGATTTGGATTTTATTTGATTTATGTGATGTTAAATAAAATGGACCTCCAATATTTATTTATGTAATAAATAAATATAATCTATGGGAATATACCCAACATGACCTATGACCCCTTAATTATACCATGAAGTATTTTACAACATGCTATATAAGTATATATACATGTATTTGAAAAATGGAAAAGAGAAAGAAATAAAAAGAAAATGGAAAAGCCAATCTAGCCCGATCGGCCCAGCCAGCCCAGCGTCGGCCCCTTTCCTTTTCCTCTCTCTCTCTCCCTTTTTCTTCGCGCCCGCCCGGCCCAGCAAGACGGCCCAGCCGCTCGCTCGCCCTCTCTCCCCCTCTCTCGCGCAGGCCGGCCCAGCAAGGAACCGCCGCGCCACGCCATCGCCAATGAGCCGCTGACGGGTGGAGGATGCCTGTCATAACTTTTCCCACGGTCCCCACCATCCGCTCGCGCATGACGTCGCCGGTGTCAGGCGCTGCTCCCCGCGTCGCCCCTAAGCAATCCACCCCGGCCACTCGATCCAGCACTCCGCCTCATCGACGCGCGCCCGCTCAGCACCTGGCCCGACCACCCGACACCAAGATGCCCACAGCGCGGGCGAAACTCTCCGCGCGCGCACATGCGCTGCCACCGCGGTGAAGCTACGCTGCTGTAACGCTTCGGCTCACCCAGCACTAGCTAGCCCCCTCTCGCTGACCCCTGGACCCAGCCAAGCTCCCCACGGTGACCTGGACCGCTCCCTGGCCGCCTGATCGAGCCCCTTGCCTGATCACCATCCGTCGGCCACCTACCTCCGCGACCCCTCTATATAAGCGGCGCCCCAGCACCCTAGGGCTTCCCGCCGCCGCCACCACTCCGGTGGTACCCAATTTCACCACCAACTAGTCCAATTTGGGGAAGAAGGGGAGGAAGGAGAAGAAGGGGGCGGGGAAGAGGAAGGAGCTCTGCCGCCGCCGGAGAAGCAGGAAGAGCGCCGCTGTGGAGCAGCTGCTGTTGCGGAGCTGTCGGGGACAAGGGACCAAAGCTGAACCACGAGCCAAAGCCGAAGTTGGACTTGTACCTCACCTCCTCTCATTGTCAACGCCGGTGAGCACCGTCGCCATCGCCCCTCTTCCAACTTTGACCTCTGCTTCTCGGCCATGGCGCTCGTACCGAGTGCGTAGGCCAAGGCCTCACCCGGCCTACTCGGACACACGCACACGCACATACGGACCGGCCAAGCCCAAGGACCACGGCATCGGGAGGATGCCGGATCGGAACGCCGCCATGACTGTCATTGCGCTGCACGCCGCCGCAGCGAGGCCACTTTGCTGCTTCATCTCCGAGCCCCAAGCCGCTTCGACGTGGAATTCGTGACCGCCTCGGCGAGGCGCACCCGTTGCGCCCGCTAGCCGCTTGGGAGCCTCACCGGGGAGCCACGAGCGCGGGGCCATGCCAGCGCACCCTCGCTCTGGAGCACGGCCTTGCACCGCCTTGCACCGCCGTGTCCCCGCCGTCTCTGACCACCGCCGGGAACAAGAGGACGATGAGCGTCTCCACCGTGACGTGCTGCTTCGGATTATGGAGAAGATGGAGGCCGGGGAGCCTCCCAAGGTGTCATGCCACGCACCGCGGTCACACCGGAGATCCGCCGTGGGTGTTGCTGCCCGCACGGACTCCGCCGTGAGTTGAGGTCGCCGCCGGCGCTGCGGGAGTGAATTGGGTGACCCTAATCGTGCTTTCATGCCCCGTTTGGCCTTGGATTTGGGACGCGGTGAGGTTGAAATTGAGTGTCGTCATCGTCGAGCCGCCGTCCGCCGTGGAGCACGTCACCAGGAGCCAAGCTGCCGCCTTGAAGACACCCTCTATGTTCGCCATGGCGTCCTGGAGCTGATGGACAAGAAGATGACGCCGGAGGACCACCGTAGCGCCGAGAATCGAGAATTTCCTCGCCGTCGTTGAGCCCCGCCGTCGGGCTGGAGAGACAGAGGAAGGGGATGGACTCGGCAGAAGGACGGTGGACGTGGTCTACGTGGACTGGAGTCGCTGCACATGGGGCCAGACGAAGTCGGTGCACCGTGGAACCAAGCTGTGGACTGTGTGGACCCGAGGACATGTCCGTGCACGCGGTTCATGTCGACTAGAGACGCTGATAGTGGGCCCAGCAGGCACCGGAGCACCGTGGACAGAGAGCCGTGGACTGAGCCCGGTTTGAATCCAGAGCAGTGACGTGGCAGCACCAGAGCGTGCCACATGGTGGGCCTAGCCCGGCCTAGATCTAGCCCACTCGGCCCATTAACGACCCGTTAATGGCCCAGTGGGGCCCACTTATCAGTTGACCGTTGACCATTGACCGTTGACTGCTAACGTCAGCAGTGACGTCACCCCGGACCCACATGTCAGGCGACCGTTAACCCAGTCAATGCTAACGTCAGCATGACATCATCCGCCACGTCAGCTGCTGTGTTGTCCCTGTTTGGACCCGCACGCAACACGTGGACCAATCCCGTGATGCCACGTGTCAGCACCAGATTAATCCAGTCCTTTTCTTTTTTAGAAAATGGTTAAATCTTTAAAAAATCATAACTAAAATTATGATCCACATATCTAAATTCTATAAATCGAGCTCTACCTATTTTTACTATGTTTGAGTGCATTTGGATCTTCTATTTGGTATTTGTTCTTTATGCTAATCTATAGGGGTCGCTCCCGCGACCATTAATTCTCGGTTACAGGCTCGAGCGAGGACAAGTCTGACGACAGTGACTACAGGAGAAGTCCGTCAGCTATGTTAGCGAAGGTGCCACATCTCATCTAACCTCATAGATCCCATTATGCATGGAAAATATAGCATGGCTAGTGCTTTAATTTATGTTGCTTTATAATGGATCGCCTGTGCTAGGATTGCATGGTAGCTTATTACTTGATGAGCCCTATCTTGTTGTAACCTTTCACCTGCTTACCCGTTGATATGTTAGCCACTTGCTTATCTGCTATGTTTATATATATTTATACTTCACTCGCTTACATTTTGATGCGACGTGATGAACCCTGGGAAGGTCTAGAGGGTGCCAGGCTTGAAGTGTGAGTTGATGGAATAGATGGGCTTGTGAGTTGATGATGCTGTATTCAGGTTTGGGGCGGAATTTACGGCAGGGAGTAGGGTGAGGGTTGAGTCGATCGAACCGGGATCTACGACGAGCTGTTGGAGTGAGTCTTGTCAGGGAATGTCTCTGGACATTCCCACAAATAGTATTCTGTAACGGACTAACTGGTATGCGATGGTGGTCTTTGGGTACGAGCCTCTGAGGGGTGGAGCCCGGGACGAAGGTGCCGTGGTAGCATGTTAAAGATCAACCCTGGAGAAGACATCTTGGCTTGGTCACACTTAGGAACTGTTGCGCTGGTATCTGGACCTTAGGAATCTCTTGCTTTCCACTCGCTTCCCATGGGAGGGAGACGGCCGAACCGCTGGATAGATCGATGCCATTACTATCAGGCGAGCGTGTGTGAGGGAGGTAGGAGCATGATGATGTCTCACACCCTTCCGAGACGATCATGATGCTCTGCTGAAATGGGATCATGAGATAGACTCTTCACAGTATCAGCCAATCTAAGGGTGTTCCAGGGCTGAGAGGTAGGATGGCATCGTTCTATGGTAGTAGGCACCCAGAATCTGCCTACGTGGTGATCAACACCGATGATGGTTATCTAGTGGATTAGTGAAACCTCTATAGAGCGTATGGTTGATTGATCGATACATATGCCGACTTGATCGGCTATGAACCTTTCCTATGTTCCGTATGCACCGGACTAGTGAGTGGAGTGTTCTACCTTCCCTCGGAGTGTGATTTTCGGCCGTGAGCCAGGTTGAGGGCTGCGGGCCACCGAGGCAAGCCAAGAGGGAGTTGGCTTGTCGACTTGAGTCTGAGATGGTGTTGGAGGAGTTGGGATGGTGATTCAGAGATGGATGGTGATGGATGTTGTGGGCTTCGGAATGTGTATAAAACTTGATTACTATATTTATATATTTGATTACTTGCATAGGAAAAACCCCAGCCTTTATAGGTTCCTTTTGATATATCCATGATTTGCATCCAATTACCACAAAGCAATGCATAGGGTGGGAGTGTGGCCAGTACATATCGTACTAAAAATTTGGTTTCAGGTTCAAGGAGTGAGTACTCTTCTGGGGAGTACAACGATTGATGGTTTCGTGTCTACGTTCAAGTTGGATCGAAGATGATAGCTTCTGCACCTCAAGCTTTTATTGTTATGCCGCATGAACTCTGATTCCACCAAGTGGCAATGTAATAAGTTATTGTAAACCTCTCTATTGCACTCTTTTGTTCGATGTATGGATTATGGTATTCAATTGTTATCGGGTAATGTGATTTAAATGGTCATGTTACACTTCGACTCTGTGGATTTCCCTTCGCGGAAATCGAGATCGTTTCAATTGGTATCAGAGCCGACCCTTGCGGTTTCACGGGGGAGTGTGTCAGTGCGCAAGCATGGTGTGTATGGCTGGTGTGGATCCGGAGTGGTCGCACAGCATGACATATGCGCTGGCATTGGACACACGGACGTGGCCAAGAGGGGAAGTTCCTGGCCTGAAGTTGACCGACGAGGACGTCGGTCTCCTAAAGGGGTGAGTATGTAGTACCCCGGCCCAGGGCTTAATAGGATTAATAGGATACTCGTACCAATAAGTTACAACTTCTTTTCCGGAAGCCTATCACTAAAGAACTCCGAGGTTAAGCGTGCTTGGCCTGGAGCAATTTAGGGATGGGTGACCGACCGGGAAGTCTTTCCGGGTGTGCACGAGTGAGGACAAAGTGCGCAGAAAAGACTAGTGTTGGTCTGTGAGGACAGTCTATGTCTTAGATAAGCGGTCGGATGTAAGCGGGCCCGGCCTCGAAGAGGCGGGATGTTACACCTTCTGTCTCCCATCTCTCTTGCACCTAGCAGCTATATCACTGTTGACATGTCTTTTGGACAAGCAGCTAATATAGCGGTAAACCAGCTTATCAGAGAGAGATATGCAGTTCTTTTTGACCCGTGCAAGCTAGGCCTACACACCATGGTGAAAATTCACTTTTTTCATTGAAAAAGATTGTGGAAGAAATGGCGCGGAAGTCGAGGGAACTTATATACCATTTTGTTAGCCACCACACATGTATGCATGTACATAAAGCTCTAGCTTTGTTCTTGTCTTTCCAGTAGCCATCTATTGGCGATCTTACGCGGCCGGCCAATTGGGCGTACGCACAAGACACGTACTTGTGTAGATGAAATCTGCTGTGTGCAGATCCTTCCAAGAATCTTAGACCATATAAAGTCACCCATCTGGTCGAAGCTTGCAGATGCCAAGTCTAATTAAATCCGAGAAAAATGCTAGCTCGTTATCTTTGGCACAAGCACCGTTGAATAAACTGTATATCGCGTTGCAACATGCATTTGCTAGCATTAGTAACTGTAGGGAACAATATAATAGAGCCTGTTGATCTCGTTCTCAAAGTGACATTATGGATTCTAGTAGATAGCAAATGTAGAATCTAGAGTAAATGAATGAGGGGGTGTTTGGATCTCACTCGTCTCATAGTGTTTGGATCTCGTTCTCATTTTTTGTACCTCATTTTTTTTTCTTGGGAGATCCAAACATGGCCATAAGCAAGTTGGTGTGGTCGTTAGCTTATCGATCACTACTCTAATTAACGGAATTAGTTAGTGGCACGACGTGCATGGCAAGACACACGTCCAAATCATCGAATTCAAGAGCCTTTCAATAGTACCAACCCATTAATTCACAATCATCATCAGCTAGCTAGTGTTTAGCGCGAGCATGCTTGGACAAAATTCTGTTGCATGCGACCATCACAGTTAGCTGTTGTCTGTGCACCCTTTTTTTGACAAGGTTATCTGTGTGCACCTTGAAAGTGCGCTGCTAACTGCCGCTGGAGACTGAGGGAGAATTAGATAACAGGTCACCATCTCACCATCCAAACTGACCAGCGACTTTGCTACATACAGTTTTTTTCGATGGCCAAAATGTACACATTTTTGTTCAGCTTATTAAATATACTCAGCGACCTCAGCATCTCTTACTGCAAACCATCAACAATATGATACAATTTCTAATTTGGTATTTCCTCTGATAAATCACTATTCTGTAATCAAGCCACTATGTGTTTTCTCTTCTCACAACTATTTGTCACATTACTTTGAGATAGCCATAGAGAAGTATGTCATGTCGGCTACAAAGTTCCATCGAAGATACCCTCCAGTATTTTGCCCCCAAGATCGAGTTGCTAGCAGTGGCCCTGCCAGATGGATATGTATGCTTTTCTTTCAGTTTCGTAAGAATATAATAATGCTACGGGCCTACAGCATCCACACCGTAGCCATCAGATCACTGGCCTGCTAGCCATACATGGCTGCCGTCTGGTCCTCGGTCTTCTTGTACTGCCAGAAACTAGAATTTCCATGACGGGTGCAGCCCATCAGGACTAATCGTGCTGAAACACTGCCGGTGTAACCGCAACAACTGCATTATTATGCACGAGTACGTCCATGAAGCCATGAAATGAGATGCAGGCAGTGGACGTTCACTGCTCAATCAGCCCGCGATCGTCGCGGCGCAGATTATTGCATTGGTTGGTCGTCAGCTAAGCAAGCTTTTTGGTAGCTCCTCCATCTCCATCTCTTGCAATTGCATGCCTTTCCCTGTAGCTAGCATCTACGTGGTCGATGCGTGTGTCGGTCCTCCATGCGTGATCGAGCAACCGGCCGACTGTACGTACATGTTTGTGTTGAAAAAAATTCAGGTCATATCAGCTTTATGTGTACCTTTTGACTTATTTCGCCCCCATGAGTTGACATTTATCGTCGCAGATTGTTGCATTCGCGGTCCTTTTTCACTTTTTGCCTTTTTTGGTCGATCTAAGGACGACGATGTAAACTTTGATCCTGCAAGATGTTGTTAGTACTAACTCCTAAGAAAATGCAAATCTGGTGAAAGTCAAATTACCTCTTATATACATTTAAGTTTATTACAAAAACACTATCAACGTGTATTGTGTTTTTTTTAATAAAATTTATCAAAAGACTTTGACATTGTGTGTAACTTGAGATTGTCCTAGAATTACATCTAGGAAGTACCATGCAGGCAGTCAGACTAACATGATGAGCTAACGCTGTAACCAGTGAATCAGCAGTCAGACTGTAAAAACAAGGCATGTGCCTGCCTGCCTGCTGGTGTTGGGTCGTCGTAGGATAGGTATTAGGAAAACTCCTTTAATTTTTACAGATATATAAGCCTACTGGCTAACTTGAGTAGCAAAATTATTAATTTAGAGGTGACATGACATGATCAATTATTTATTGCATATGCACAGAAGGACGATGCAAAGCAGTGAACTTTGTGAAGCCACGTCGCAGAATAATGCAGATAGCAATATAGCAAGCAACAACACGAAGAGGACCGTTTGGGAAGCAAAGAGGATGCTATGTGTGCATGTCCAATTGATGGATATGTATTGCTATCACCATGCATGCATGACTCCACACGAAAGAAGCAGCGGAGAGAGACAGAAAGTGACATGTTATCGCTTTCACTTCGTTCGCCGTCTATCACTCTATCAACAGTTCGTTGACATGCACGTGGCCATGTGCTAATTTTCAGTTTTTCTTTTTTTTTTTGTTTTACCACGACAACTATCTTATTATTGAGCTTCTTCTGTTGTGAAATGCAATTAAGGGGCTGATTAGTTCCCTATTTCATCCAAAAAATTTTGGGTTTTTAGTCCATCTTTTTGCAAAATAAAACTAAACACCACCCAAAATTTTTGACAAAAAGTTGTTCATTCTCCATTTCGGATTCTGGCCTCAAGAAGCAAAAAAAAAAAGGCCCAAAAGAGGTGCAGTCCTCACCCTCTCCCACGAAAATTTTAGCATTTTGGATATAACTAAACACACCCATGGGAAATTTGGTATTTTGTATTTCATCCATCCAAAGTAGTTGACATTTTGCATGATATGGGAACTAAACACACCCTAATTATTTTGCCAATCCTACTCTTTATTTAAATGTCATGTGCACCGCAACAAAATACAAAATACAACAATACGTAGCCGTTTTCAGGAACTGTAGCGTGAGTGCTACATTCTTGACCTGCGCCATTGTGTGTATGGCAAAGGTTTCCAGTTTGCATCCTTGTTCTTCGCATCTGCCCATGTGGCTGCAGAGCGCAGCATTATCTTGCTGAGATAGGCCCATGAGCCAGCAAAACACAAGCTGATCGCTGTGTCTGTCTACATTGCACTCGTGGGGAATAAAAAAGGGACGATGGGGGTCAATAAATAAATAAATAAAAATCCTCATTTTTTCTTTGACGGAAAGTCTAAGCTGGAATTTTATTTATGTCACGAAAATTTACGCGGTGTGGTGGCACAGCACATGGTGGTGAAGGTAGAGTAAGATCACCACATTAATTGTTCTGACTATCCGTTGCTAAAAAAATTGTGACTATCCTCTGCCATAGGGAACCACTTTATAAAAAAGGGAACATGTATACATTTGTTTAAAAAAAAACCTGCAAATTGTAAACTGTCATCAAATACGTAAACGATGTTTTTTTTTCCATGAGCATGACTGCATGAGTGAACTACAGCCGAATGGGCCTCTAGTTCTTGTTTTTTTAGAAAAGAATGGGGATCATCCTGAATCTCAACTAAAAAATCCAAGTTAAAGCACATACTTCAGCCCATTAGGGGATCATCCTGATGGGCCAAAAGTTGGACATCAAGCACAAATAATCTTTTTACACCAGTGTGCAAAACTCATGAACAACCATACCGCATTTTGAGTCACATAAATCACAATCACATAACAAAGGAACAAATTAAACAGAAAATAGTCAGGTTCAGGATTAAAACATGGCAGGTTTATCTGTATGGCTAATTACATAGCATTACAACATCTTACAACAAAAGGGCAGGGAATGAAATAAAAAAAAAGGACACAAAAGAAAAGGTATTACATAGGGAGAACATGTTTCTGTAATGTATTTGAGCATTACATACAGCTTCCTTGTGTTGTTACACGGTCACCTCATTACAGAAACTATAGCTGCAAAGGTCAGTTTCGATGAAGCACAGTTGGGGAAACCTTCCCCAGAACATTCAAAGACTTCATTCGCTGCAGCTCTTTCCCTACAAAACCATATATACCGTTTCTATATAATGAAAACATGAACTAGAATGTGCTAAAGTAAATTGTCATCGCAAAGATATCAAACCAAACTACCAAAGTCATAACAGTTAACTGTTTATTTATTAGGTGAAAGATGAAGTGTAAACATGGATGTCTATAAATGCAAGTACCATTTGTGGTTGCAAGATACCACAGACAGAGAATCCCTCACAAGATGCTCAAATGACTTTGACAGGATACAGGGCATTATTCGATCTTTGGATATGTGTGGGATCAAAAGAATGCAACAATGAAACCCTTTGCGCTTAACTCTGGATTTTGTAATTGGAGGGAAGCTAGCAGCATACTGTAAAGAACATACTTCAATGGATGACGGTCATGAAGTATACATATAGGATGGGGATGCCTGAGGCACCACATACAGGATAAGGGTTAGTACAGGGGAAAGCTATTGAGATGACAGAGCATACATATGCTACGCGACAATACAGTCCAAATGAAACAAACATAACCTTCAATATGGTAAGGTAGCAAGAATAACAGTAATATTATCACCTTCCTCCACTAAGAGATTTATTGCCCTTTTCTCCAGCTCAATTGCATGCATGTTTCGCCCAGCAGCCGAAAGGGACCTAAGCTCTAAAATTAATTGAGGGAATCAGTATTGAGAGGAGGAAAAACCTACAAATTATAGTGGTGCTAAAAAACCTTCTTACTTTGCAAATAACCCTCCTGGGTTGAGTTATCACAGTTCTCCAAATATGTCTGTAACCGATTAAATCTCTCATTCCAGTATTCTATGCTTGAATGTTTCACCTCCTCTTGAATGCCAGTGCTGGGAGCAACTGGTGGCTCAGTTTTCTCTGGCACAATTTCCACATTTGGTTTTTCAGGAGATCTGGAAGATACAAGTTCTACAGATTCAGCAACAGGAGATGCCACTTGGGGCTTATTGGCCTCCTCATGCTGAACATCTTGGCTTGTCTCCAGCTCTTTTGCTTTGTCTTTTCCATTGCCTTTCAACTCCTGAGAAGGGTTCACTTTACTATGCTCAGATTCTACTTTCCTTCGTACATAAACATTATGATATGCAGGACCTGAGGGAGTATCGGTCTGCAACCGTTTGATGCCGATAGCCTTTCCAGATTCTGTGGTAGGTCCTTTATCTTTTGGCAGCAGAGAAGTTCACAACAACAATAACAACAACATAGTCTTTTATCCCAAACAAGTTGGGGTAGGCTAGAGATGAAATCCAAAAGAGACATGAAAACAAAGAACACATAAATGGTACAAGAAAAAGATTACGGTTCAGACACGTTAATTGCTAGTCTCCAAGCGCTCCTATCTATAGCTAAATCTTTAGAGATATTCCACTCCTTAAGGTCTCTCTTAACCGACTCGTCCCAAGTCAGTTTAGGTCGACCTCTACCTCTCTTTACATTATCGACCCGCTTTAGAACCCCACTACGCACCGGTGCCTCAGAGGCCTCCGTTGGACATGGCCAAACCATCTCAACCGGTGTTGAATCAATTTTTCCTCAATTGGTGCTCCCCAACCCTATCCCGAATATCGTCGTTCCGGACTCTATCCCTCCTTGTGTGCCCACAACACCATCGTAACATACGCATCTCTGCTACACTCAATTGCTGGATATGTCGCCTTTTTGTAGGCTAACATTTAGCACCGTATAACATCGTCGGACGAATCGTTGTCCTATAAAACTTACCTTTTAACTTCTGAGGCACCCTTCTGTCACAGAGGACGCCTGAAGCTTGACGCCATTTCAATCAACAGGCTGAAATTCAATGCCTAACATCTTCATCAATGTCACCATCCTTTTGTAGCATCGATCCTAAATACCGAAAAGTATCCTTCTTGGCCACCACTTGCCCATCGAGGCTAACGTCTCCCTCCTCATTCCTAGTCGCGCTGAAATCGCACCTCATGTACTCGGTCTTGGTCCTACTAAGTCTAAACCCTTTCGACTCTAATGTGTGCCTCCATAGTTCTAACTTCCTATTAACCCCTACCCTAGTCTCATCCACTAGCACCACATCATCAGCAAAGAGCATACACCAAGGGATATCACCTTTTATGTCCCTTGTGACCTCATCCATCACCAAAGCAAATAAATAAGGGCTCAATGCCGACCCTTGATGTAGTCCTATTTTAATTGGAAAGTCACTGGTGTCGCCATCACATGTTCGGACATACGTCACCACATCCCTGTACATATCCTTGATGAGGGTGATGTACTTAGTTGGGACTTTCTGCTTTTCTAAGGCCCACCACATGACATTTCTCGGTACTTTGTCATATGCCTTCTCGAGGTCAATAAAGACCATGTGCAAGTCCTTCTTCTGCTCCCTATACCTCTCCATCAACTGTCGTAATAAGAAAATTGCCTCCATAGTTGACCTACCAGGCATAAACCCAAATTGGTTTTGGGTCACACTTGTCACTCTTTTTAGGCGATGCTCGATAACTCTCTCCCAGAGCTTCATCGTATGGCTCATCAACTTAATCCCACGGTAATTAGTACAACTTTGAACATCTCCCTTGTTCTTGAAGATCGGTACTAATATACTTCTCCATTCTTCAGGCATCTTATTTGACCGAAAAATGAGGTTAAAAAGCTTAGTTAACCATACTATCGCTCTGGCACCTAGGCATCTCCACATCTCAATGGGGATACCGTCAGGGCCCATCGCTTTACCTCCCTTCATCCTCTTCAAAGCCTCCCCGATCTCTGCCTCCTGAAATCTCCTCACGAAACGTCTGTTGGTATCATCAAATGAGTCATCCAACTCCAAGGTAAGATCCTCATTCTCCCCATTAAACAACTTGTCAAAGTACTCTCTCCACCTGTCCTTGATCTCCTCATCCCTCACCAAAGGTTGATCCGTCCCATCCTTGATGCATTTGATTTGGTTGATGTCCCTCGTCTTCCTCTCGCGGATCCTAGCCATCCTATAAATGTCCTTCTCCCCTTCCTTCGTGCCTAGTCGCTGATAAAGGCCATCATACGCCTGACCATTTGCTACACTCACCGCTCGTTTTGCAGCCGTCTTCGCTATTTTATAGCCCTCTTCGCTATTTTATAGCCCTCAATGTTGGCTGCACTCTTGTCATGATGGAGGCGCTTGAACCACTCCTTCTCCCTAATAGCCCTTTGCACCTCGTCATTCCACCACCAGGTGTCTTTCGCTTCCCGTTTGCCTCCCCTACTCACTCCAAACACATCCGAAGCCACCTTCCGAACACATGTTGCCATCTTTAGCCACATGTCATTTGCATCTTCTCCTTCTTCCCACGGCCCCTCATCTAGCATCCTCTCCTTAAATGTTTGCGTTGCTTCCCCCCTAAGCTTCCACCATTTTGTTCTCGCAATCTTGGCCCGATTGTCCCGATGGACACGTACCCGAAAGTGAAAATCCGCCACCACAAGCTTGTGCTGAGGGAAAGCACACTCCCCAGGTAACACCTTACAATCTAAGCAAGCACGTCTATCCCCCCTCCTTGCAAGGATAAAGTCGATCTGACTCAGGTGTTGTCCGCTACGAAAGGTCACTAGATGGGATTCCCTCTTCTTAAAGACGGTGTTCGCTATCAACAAATCGTAGGCCAACGCACCCGAAACCCCATGCACCCGCTCGAAACCTACATTAGTCGCACCCACATGGCCGTTGAGGTCTCCTCCTATGAAGAGTTTCTCGCTGATAGGCACAGTACTAACCATGCTATCGAGATCTTCCCAAAACTGCCTCTTGGTGCTCTCGCAAAGACCTGCCTGTGGGGCATAGGCACTGATCACATTCAGAGCCACCAAATCTCCAATTACCAACCGGACTAGGATAATCCGGTCGTCTTGCCTCCGCACCTCAACTACTCCATCCTTAAGGCTCCTATCGACCAAGATGCCTACACCATTCCTACCCGATGTTGTCCCCGTGTACCAAAGTTTGCAGCCAGTATCCTCCACCTCCTTCGCCTTCTGGCCCTTCCATTTAGTCTCCTGAACGCATAAAATATTTACACGCCTCCTAATTATTATATCGACTAGCTCTCTTAACTTACCCGTTAGGGACCCTACATTCCAGCTACCTAGACGAATCCTAGTTGGCCTTGAGATATATTTACAATGTTTCGCCTTCCTTTGGCAACTCAACTATTGTTGTTTTCTTCGCCGATAATGCTACTTGCTTCTCACTAGATGGCTCCTCCAGTATATTAACACACACATTTATTAATCATAATGAAACCTGCAATGTATAAGATGATGACCATCATTAAGACTGACAGGGGCCTCAAAAGGTATTGGTGAATTGAAATAATGGAAAAAGAGGTACTCCATAGTAGGAGCCATACTACTTGTACATGGAATAAGGTTCTTACACACATCTTTGTTTTCATATGCCAGTGTAATATTTTCTTAGCAATGCATTTAGTTGAACACTTTCAATGCGAAGATGAAAAACAGAACAATTCAAGATCTCCTCCACTGTACTTGTCTTTGAAACAGTCTCTGACTCTGTTTCATACTATGTTGTTCCAATCAAAATTTACAAATTCCAACCAAATATGAAATGCACAGAATCAGATGTTAAAATATCGTTTTTAGTGAGCAACCAGGGACCAAAACCACATAAAAATTGTTATGGTGGGTAAAGTATACCGTAGTCGGGCCAAGACAAGTGGCTGAACGGTGGACCAGGAGGAACGCCAGAGCAGTTAGCGATTTGTTTGAGAGTCAGTTAGTTTGTTTCAGAATTACTTGGCAAGATTTGTGTTCCTTAAAGTTAGTGAGAGGTTGTTAGGATTTGCTTATAAGGAACAGTTTGCTTAATAAAAAGGTTAGCCAGAGATTAGAATTAATCTCTCTTGCTCTTGCCTTTTGTCTCGCTCGCTTTCAGCTCTCATTCTCGCTAAACCCTAGGCGCCAAGCACGGCGCCGCCAGCTAGCCGACGGCCGTTCAAGGTCCGCCTTGCATTCGTATTTCCTCCGTAGCAACCCGGGTTCCATCAACATTATCCAGAAATAATCTAGTTAACATGTTCCTTTTTATCTTTGATCATATAGCTTGTTTTTATTTTGATCAAAAGAGACCAAAAAAACTACTAATCTGGCAGTTTTAGCATAAATATAGAGAATAAATCTTCAGTCAAGCAAAAAAAAAACCCGCTAGAACAATTAAATGATACGAAACAAATAGCCATCTTTGTCAGTTTAAAGCAGTTGACTGTGCAAGATTCGTAACAGCCATTATGCCAAACTGAGTGGTTAGCATTCTTTCTTGACTCTTAGATCAAATGCCATTCTGTAAAATTTGGAGTCCCTTTTTCATGATTACCCTTATGGCATTATAACAGTTACAACAACACTAGTCCAAGTAGCGTCCTTTCCCATGGACATTGTTTGCTTATAAGAACCAGAAACATAGCAAAATAAAAATATCCAAATCTTCTTGAAACTTGAACGATCAAGCACAAATGAATTTGCTTCGCTGTAAATTGAAAAGCAATCAATGGGGGACTCCTAATTGTGTTTCCTTTACTCAAACCATTCAGTTCTCATTTCATATCCACACAACACAGCTGCTACCTAAATGTGTTTAGCTGCACTGAGAACACGAATCAGATACAAAGTAAAACACAAGAACAAAGATATACTCTGATGATTGAAAAGAGAAATCGAAACTGACATGGTGCACAAAGTCGTTTAACAGTTGGCCAGGCACCTTGCTTTTATCAAGCTGCTGGGTCCATAAATTGTGTGAAAAATAGCAAGCTTTTAGTTATTACCACCTCCGTTCTTTAATGTTTGGCAATTGGTTAGTTCGATTTTGAACTAACCAACGTCATAAATTAAAGAATGGAGGGAGCACATGCTTAAAACTGAGCCCATTCATCCACCATGTAACTAACCTATTCTATTTTCTTACACTGAGTGCATGCCATATACCACATTCCATGATTTGAGGAAACATTTGTTCAAACAATGTAATCGAAGCTCAGAAAATCTATGTTAAGCTCTCACCAACTATGTGCTTCTACCCTATAGGAATAACTAACGATTCTGCGATAAAGACTCTAGTAGAAGTCAAGTGATTTCTTTCTGAAGCCATCCTCCTGACCACAGAATTCGTAGTAAACGGCAAGATAAATAGCGTAAGCTTGCTATGAACATAAAACTGTTCCAAAAAGTGTGCTAAAATAGTAAAAAGGTCTAAGTGACAGCATACCTAAAGCTGAGGCCGTCTAAACATAATAATATAACTAATTTGATTGCCTTTTTCTCAAACCACAAATGAGTGCATGCATTAAAATCCAGTCCATCAGTCAAACAATTTAAAAGTCTGAATAAATGAGAATATCCGCATGGAATGGCATTGCAGCAGATAGCAAATTCCCCAAAAGCTGAAAAATCACCCATTTCTATTGACTAGTAATGACTAATGGTGCTGTAGTTAAAAATCTAACAAGCAGAAAAGTGAAGTAAAGTGATTTCATAAAGATGGCATCACAAGCCAGCAAGTAACAATACACATATGGTGCTTATTTTATAACCTACGAACCACAACACAAGCAGAAAATGGAAAGACAAACAAGACAGACATAATTTTTATTGCTTCCCATTTCTGGGGTGTTAGGGACAGTCCGTCCGTCACCAATCCGGAATACAGCAAGTTTCGTTGCATTCAATTCAATTCAATTCAACAAAAAGAGCTATGACCCTACAAATCTACACAATATTAAAATCTCCATTCACAGCACGGACAAATCGCTAGCAGGGGACTTAGGGGGTTAGGGTCCGGTCACGAGCACACACGATTCCAACGTAGCACCACCAAGCACGCTGTCACGGGGACGCGGGGGTCACGGATGGCGGGTACGAGAGGACTCACCGGAGATCCGCGGAGGCGCGCCGCGGGGGGCGATTTTGATCGACGAAGGGAGCGTCAAGCTATCAGGGCCCCGTCGGTTGGATGGCAGGCGAGGGAGGGGAATGGGGTACGCGGGATGGACTCCAGTTCCAGATCCTGATGCCCACCGAGGAAGGCGGCGGCGTGGCTGATCGGCGGCGAAGAGGAGGCGAGGGAAGTCGGAAGCAAGGGAGGAGGAGGAGGATTGGGGGAGGGAATCCAACGGAACAGTTCCGTTGACGCCGTCGGATCCGGATGCACCAGCGACAACGGTCAGCAGGCCTGGTCGTGGGTCGGCCAAATTTTTCAGAATTTGTTTTATTTGTATGTAATATATATTTTTAATAATAACAGTGTCCAAATTTTTGTTACCAAAAACCGTAGAGTTCCCTCACGGTATATAAAAAAATTTTATTAAACAAAGAAAAACAAAGAATACATAGAACTAACGTACTTATGAGATACACAGATAAAGAAAGGAGGGAAGACCATAGATGCAACTAAACCTAACCATTTACAACTGATTGACTCAAAGCGAAGGAAGAAAAGGGGACCCATACAACCATGGGCCCTCGAACATAGGGATGGACACTACAGATTATCTTAGCCACATGTTGATCAGCAATCTATCAGAATTTTGTAATCTATAAGCTTGAAGGGAAGCTTCATCTTTGAAGTTTTGCAGCCATCTACTGAAGGTAGCCTGCACTCCATCGAATACCAGCATATTCCTCGTCTTCCAAAGCTCCCAAGTTGCCAGCAGAAATATTTCGATGAAGTAAGGGATGCCAGCTTACTGGCGAGTGTTTATGATTCTCCTATGAATATCATCATCTACAGTCCATAAAATGCCCAGCTTGTGCCAACATCTCCTGGAGAACTCACAACTGAAAATAGGTTTTCAATTTCTTTAATAGGTATGAAATGAAGATGCCTTGAATGAACCAAAGCAAGCCAAAATCTAATACTCAAAGTATGAAGTGGACATCATCCATCACTCTCCTCCCAAAGAAAAAAGATGCCAACACCGTCGAGGATTTCAGGCCAATCAGTATCATTTCGAGATTCATAAAAATCGTTTCAAAGAAGAGGGACAAACATTGTCTTTAACAACACTCATCCACTTATTGACATTGACACGTATCAATCGGCGTTTATCAAGGATCGCTCACTCATAGAAACTTTATTGGTTGTGACAAAACCACTTATCTTTCGCCACAAACATAAGATCCCTATGGTCCTACTCAAGGTAGACTATCGCAAGTCATTTGACCGAGAAAAGAGAAGAGTTGTGTCTTAAAGACGAGGATGTAGAAATCCACACACACTTGTCTTTCAGGCCCAGCCCATCAGGGATTTCCAAATCGTTAGGTTCTCCTCTGTACTTGTGCAAAGGACACATAGACTGTTAGACTGCACATTAAAATGTCTTCGGACCAACATGTTATTGGTGGTTAGCCTGGTTCTACCAGAATGAGCCAAGCAAAGAATTTCACCCTGGGAATGATCTTGGATTTCCTCACCAATCTAAATGTTAAGGGAATAGGGAACATGCATCGAGTGGAAGGCTAGTTTGTAGAGCTTGGCAGAAGAGTATTTGTTGCTCCCCCAGCAGAACTTTTATTTGCCATGCCACGTGCGTTGTCCAAATAAAAGTTGCCATGCCACGTGGCTTATACATTCTGTTGTCCAAATAAAAGGATTAATCCTTTTGGCGTGACAAAATAAAGTTGCCATGCCACGTGCGTTGCTGCCACAAGATATGCTCTGTTATACAGCGTTTTATACGTGGAAAAACCTTATTGCACCACTCACGTGGCGTAATAGTGTGACGCGACAGACAAAACATTAAAACTCATAAATCTTCGATATAACATCAGATGAAGATAATTTTTATGTGAAAATTGTAGAGCTCGATGAGATGTACTTTCTAGTTTTGATTTTTGTCATTTGAGAAAAAAAATTTAGCAGCATAATAATCACATGCTAGCACTTGTCGCATTAGAAAAACAATATTTTTTAATGGTACTGGTATCAAATGAAGATATTTTTTATGTCATGGTTTATTTTTGACAACATATGTCATGGTTATAGGTCCCAATGATATCAACATGTATAGTTTCAAGTTTTTACATTTGTAGTTGTTAAGGTGCTTGAGAAAATAAAGTTTGAACGGCGTGTTAGTCGTGCACCAGGGCTTCTCAACGAAAGTTATATTTTCCTTGAAAGGTGTCAAATGAAGATACGTTTTATATCAAAGTTGTAGCCTTTATTTAGACCTACAAGTTTTTTGTTTTGAAGTTTTTTGGTCAATAAAAAAGGTCCTCTTATAGTAAAAACAAAGCCCAAGCTGTACAAGGAAAAGGTTCATGGCAATAAAAATGTTTGAGAAAGATATTCCCATTTAAGAAATATATACGATTTTGCTCCATATAGAAGCACACAAAATCTGAAGTCACCTTATAAAGATGCAGATTACTCTTGTTCCACAAGTTTGAAGTGTTGCTGAAAGCAGAATTTAGATGTGGAGGCTTCTTCTTTATGTTACGGTGTTTGATTTTTCGAGGGGTCCCTAAAGTTATAAATCTAGAGGTCAGAAGTTGATGTAATCTGTTTCTCGGAAAAAGAAGAAGAAGGTTGATGTAATCTGAATGATTTGAATAGGTTGTTGCGATGTTTGCTTGAATCTTCAGAAACAGACGCAGATTGCTGCCATTCTGATGTTACAGTGTTGCTGAAAACAGAGTTCAGGCGTTGCAGTTGCTTGTTTATGGCGTTACATTGTTGCTGAAAACAGTGTTCAGACGATCCACAGACCACAAAAATCCATTTTGAGAAGTTTAAACAGTGCCCCAAGTTACAAACAGAACTAACAATAATCGCTGGCTTCAATCGCGTTGTGTAAATGGCAGGGGAACACCATGACTTGCTTACTTTACCGGTGAATAGGGAAGCACCGGCGTGAGCAACGGCTGACCGGAGAAGAAGGCTTCAAGGTTAGCAATGATGTGGTCTCGCAGGTCCGACATGGACTCCGCCGTGAAAACCGCCACATGAGGCGTCATCACGACATTGTCCATGGAGAAGAGCTCGCCGGGCGCTCCGGGCTCATTTTCGAAGACGTCGAGGCCGGCGCCGGCGATCCTGCCCTCCTGCAGCGCCCTGACCAGCTCCGCCTGGTCGACGTTCGCCCCTCGGCCAATGTTCACGATGACCCCGTCCTTTCCTAACGCGTCCAGGACGTCCTTGCTGACGATGTGCCGCGTCGCCTTGTTCAGCGCGCACGCGACGACGAGCACGTCGGATTCCACGGCGAGGTCGTGAACATTGGGGAAGTATCTGTACGGGACCGAATGCTTGCGCGTTCTAGAGTTGTAGGAGACGGTGCAGCCGAGAGCCTGGAGTCTCTTCGCGATTTGCGAACCGATGTTCCCCAAGCCGATGATGCCGACACGCCTGCCGCCGATCTTGGAGCCGATCGGGCGGTGGTCCCCCTGCTCCGGTGGCCAGAGGCCGCGGCGGACGAGGCGCTCGGTGGCGGACACGCGGCGGAGCACGTCGATGAGGAGGCCGACGGCGTGGTCGGCGACGTCGGCGGAGAACACCCTGCCGGAGTTGGCGACGACGACGCCGCGGCGCGCGCACTCGTCGAGGTCGATGAAGTCAACGCCCGCCGCCAGGCACACGACGCAGCGGAGCGATGGGACGGCGTCGAGGAACGCGGCGTCCACGGGGATCACCGCCGCCCCAACAACGATGGCGGCTCGAGGGGGCTCCGGAGCGGCCGCCGCGGCGGCGAGGAAGGCCGGGAGTTGAGAGCGCTCGAAGGAGGAGGCGAAGAAGTCGAGGACGTGGAAGCGCTCGCGCAGCGCGGCGTGGAAGGAGGGGTCCACGAGGGGTGCGAGGAGGAGGACGACCTTCGTAGCCCCGGGCTCGCCGCTGGACGCCATCATTGCCGGCCGGCGGAGGCGGAGGAGACCGCTTGTAGTGATTGGGACTTTGTGGGTACCTTTCTTTTTTAGCACAAGCTAGTTTTCTTGCACAGCTGCAATGTCAACGTCAATGGTGCCATCTCTGTCTTCTAGAACGCTGCATTTCGAAGAATTGCTACACAATAGCCAGCTAGTTTAATGATGTTCACACATTCTGCTCCGTTTTTGGAATGGACTAATAATAGAGCAGTTGCTGGTGAACTGAAATTTGAATTACAGACCAATACGTGGTTCACAGAGAAATATGATAGAGTGGTTTTCAGGTGTGCAGAAACTATATACAATTGCATGTGATCGACGGAGATATAACTAGGATCACAAAAATAAAGGATATTGGTGATTTGCCGATAAAGTATGAATATTTGCTGCAAATTGTTGGGGAGCAGCAGGCCAATTGGTTTGTTCCCAAAAGTGATGTCAGTCTACTGGAGCAGGCATTAGGTTTCAGATGATCTTCATTGTTGTCGGATACCTGGACAAGGGGTATCCAAAATCCACAAACAATAGAAATAATCCCCGATCAAGAAAATACGAACCTACGAGAAAATCCAACACCTACGCCAAAGTACAGGGCCGGCCCACGAACGGGAACTACCAGACCGAAATAGTCACCCACTCGACGGGGTCCTTGAATGACGGAAGTCCGCCTGAGCGAACGACCCCGTCGAGTGACGGAACTTGGCGTAGGCGAACCCTCCCCCTCCCCTCCGCCCCCCCGTCGACTGTCGCTCCAGCCGACTCACCTACTCCCTATACGGGATCCAGAGCATTTATTGTTTCCACCCACTCCCACCTAACTCCATAGCTACAGCAGTGTTACAGTAACCCAGTACAGAGGGTCAAATCCTCCTTTTACCGGTCATCTCCGGAGAAACGGTGACTCGTACTGGCACTATTGCGCCATGCCGAGCACTATGCCCCGTCAGGCACCCTCTCGAGACGCAGTTGTCAGCATCCGTACCTTATTTCCTGGAGCCCTTCCCGTCCGCATGGCCTCGACCCCCATCGCGCTACCCCTCGACCCGGTCTACGGTTCCTCCGGTCAAAACTCCAATAACTCCCGCACGTCTCTACAGGGATCAGCTTGCCCGTCACAGGGACGCGGGTCTTTCATCGCCCATCGCCGACATCGCCGTGATGCACCCGAAGGACGTAGGCCATAACAGGGGCACGCCTCTACAGTAATTACGACGTGATCGGCATCACCCCTCGACATCACCGCTTACGACAGCCCTACAAAGGACGACTCCCTTAGGATTTTCTGTACACCTGAGCCTCCCCTTGGCCTATAAAAAGGGAAGCCAGAGGCTAGCTTCAGGCATGGCAACAACAACACGCATTCGACACAACACCATTTCTATGCTCAAGGCATAGGGCTAGCAACTCTAGACTTAGGCCTGACACCCTATCTTACTCTCCTTGCTTGTAATACCTCCTGTACAAGCACCTTGGTGCGAGAAAATATAACACCTCTCTCCTCCGCTGGACGTTGGGCTTTCTCTTACCTGAACCAGGATACAAACCGTGTGTTCTTCTTGCCTAACTATCTAGATTAGGGAGCACGTAGCATTTTACTCGTTGGGTTTCTGTCCGCGGGACGGAACACCGACAATTGTGTGGAGATGTATGGTTTTCGTTGACTGTGTTTTCTTCAGTATTAGAGCAACAGCATATCTATTATCATCGTAGATACCCAGATGTCCCATAAATTCAGTTGTACCTACAAAGAACCAGATAAATATTGGGGAAAAAAAAGGCTTTCAGGGAGTAGCAAAACTGACTGGCTTGAATAGTTTGATGAGAGAGAAGGATCTATCCTTGTCGATTCAGAATTTGTTGAAGCTGAGCCGATCAGAGCAGGTGGCAAACCGAAAGTGAAATTGTTGGCAGGACCTTGTTAGAAAGTTTGCGGAAAGTCTTTTTGCTGCAAACCAAAACCAACTCAATAAATAGATGGAAATAGGAAATTAGTGTATCACTGGGTAAATGCCCGTGCGTTGCAACAGGATGTCAAAATATTTTATGAGATAATATTTCCTGTATATCAACATCAAATTACCAATCGAGAGTACAATATGGCTCAAATTTAATCAAAACTAATATACTGATATTTTGGCTGGGTGATCAAGAACACAAGTTTGTTTGACAATGCTGGGAGATTAAGCATATCATGCAAATTCAACAGGCAAATGGATTTGGGTAACAATCAATTTGTCGAGGATCTGGGAAAGAGATACCCCAAACCCTCGATTAACAGGACTAATCTCCAAAATCAGCAACGCAAACCCTCCAACGACATCCCTCATTATAGCTCGAAAGCCCTCAGGCTAAAGCATACTGGGCCGGCCCGCGAACAGGCGTCGACAGCCCAAAGCCACAGCCTGCTCAATGGGCTACCACGCGGACCGAGACCATACGCTCGAGGGTACAATTCGGGCGACCCCTCGAGGACGGAACTTCGCTCGAGCGAACGGGCCGGCCTCGAAGATGGAACTTTGCCCAATGAATGAGCTAACCCTCGAGGACGGAACTTCGCCCGAGCGAACGAGCCCGCCCTCGAGGATGAAACTTCACCTGTGCGAATAGGCAACCCTCGAGCATAGTATACCCCTCGGCTACCTACTCCTCATACGGATCCAGGCACATTCAATGCATTTTACCTACTCCCGCCTAACCGTATGGCCACAGTTACCGAAACAGTTGCGAGTATGGCACTCGAATCCTACTTTTACCGCCCATACCCTGGAATCCCGTGGGTCGTACCTCACTGTTACGCCATACCGAGCACTGTACCCTGTCCGGCACCCCCACGAGACGCGTAAGTCAGCACCTTATCCGATGGGCCTCGACCCCCTCGACTCGACCTGAGGCCTCGACCGTCGCCCCTCGACTCCGTCACAATGACCCTCGAGCGGGACTTCAACAACTCTGGTCAACACTTCAACAACTCCCGACGCAACCGCTGTAGGACCTCCCATACCGATGTACGCCTCTACAGCGGCACCGACATGATCGGCATCAACGTCGTATGTCACCAACCACATGAGCCCCAAAAACATGTACTCCTGTGCCCCTCCTTCGCCTATAAAAG
Organism: Bothriochloa decipiens; assembly: GCA_023333625.1. NCBI lineage: Eukaryota > Viridiplantae > Streptophyta > Magnoliopsida > Poales > Poaceae > Bothriochloa > Bothriochloa decipiens. The sequence continues at coordinate 41,165,118 of CM041640.1, read as the reverse complement.
GAGGAGCCAGGACTTTAGCTAGGGAGGATCCGAAAGCATCACACGCTAAGGCTTAGATCACAGAACAACACCATGAGACAGTGTAGAGAGCTAAGCGCCCGAAACGCTCGAGCTCAAGCCCACACTTCTCACACCCACTTGTATTCACCCCTGTACTAGCGCTTCGGTGCAAGATAACATGAACTATCCCCCCGCTAGACGTAGGGCCTTCTTTGCCCGAACCAAGATAAATCGTTGTGTCCTTGCATCACCCACCGGATTAAGGGAGCACACAATTATGAATTTACTCATTGGTGTTGACCCCCGGGGTCGAAACACCGATAGTTGGCACGCCAGGTAGGGTCCTGCGTGTTACCAATGATTTCCCGCCATTTTTTCTGGATGGGCGATTCTGTTTCACCACTTTCGCGCGCTACGGTGATCTGGTTCGGGAGCCTGAAGTTCATGTTCCTCGGTCAGGGCTATGACATGACCCTGCTCTCGATCAGTGACCCAAGTGGAGATCGCAGTGTGCCCCCACGCTCAGGAAGGGCCACTCGTCGGTCTTGCCGCCATGCTGTCGCAACCAGAAGGAGGCGCGATCGACGCCGTCATCACCATCAACCTGAGTCGAGGATGGTGCCCACCGCATTCCCCTCGTTCCTGACCGGTGATGAGGAGCCCCTTGTTGGGGGATTATCTGACCTGAGTTCGGGAGCAGAGGACGGACCAGCAGGGCTCCATGACGACCCCGACCTCACCTTCACGATACACTCGTCGAGGGAGCCCGACAGAACCCCCCGATGCGCGTGACCCCTACTCCTTCGAGCCTGCTTCTGCACGAGCTGTTCGAGCGTCGTTGATGGTTCCCATTCAGTCTCAACAACGCCGCAAGGACGTTCTCAACCACGACCCACTCCAACATGAGTACGATGAAGGACCGCCCAGGCGCCCTCCTTCGTGCAATGATGGACGTAGGAACGGTCATGACGGCCTCCGTGGACTTGGGCTGCGCGAGAGCACCCGGCCCCCGGAGGTACACCATCGACACACTCTGACAGCAGCTGCAGGAGGAGGCGCGGGGACAATTCCTCGTCTTCTACAGCAGTGACCCCGACTCCGACTCTGACCATTGGGACCCTACCTATGAGTGTCTCCACGTTGACGGAGACGTCGCCTCCAATCAGGACACCGTCGAGCCGATGGCCGATGCGGCTGCCGCTGCAGCAGGAGGGACTCTCCCCAGAGCAGGGGATCGACAACCAGTCACACCTCGAGAGGCGTGCCCCCGTCCTGACGAGCAGGACGCACAGCTGGTACAAATTCGGGAGTTGTAGGCTAAACGCGTTGACGACCAGGAACGACTACGCCAGCTCGAGCGAACCCTCGAGCAAGAGCGACCACCACCCTGCGCTAGAGCCCGAGCCAGGGCCCGAGAGGTCAACCGGCAGATCAACGAGGGCGGAGCACCCGAACATCCCATCAACCGTTACCCTCGAGCAAGCCAGAACATTGTCGCGGCAGCTATGCTTCTTCGCAATATGCCCACGCATTCCAACTCGCAAGCTTGACGGATACAACACGAGGTCGAGAGTCTCCTCCAAATTGCTGCTGTTCAACAAGCCGAGAGCTTAGGCGTCGAGGGGCAGCTTCCGAACCACAGGCCGAGCCCTCCCGGCCCGACAGGGAAGGTTCGGTTGATCAAGAGGCGGCCCCCCGAGTGAAGAAGACACCAGCCCGAGATCGTATCGTCGACAACCGTGCCCCGCACGATGCGCGCCTCGATATCATCGAGAACCGCAAGCACAAACACGGGGACGCCAAGGATCGAGGGTATAGCACCCATCGTGGGGGGCGTTACGACAGCGATGAAGACCGACGAGCCCCGGAGCCATCGGGTCCCCGAGTCTTCAGCAGGACGATCCACAACGCCCAGCTGCCCAACAAGTTTTGACCCCCCACAAGCGTCATCAAGTACAATGGCGAAACCAAACCCGAGCTCTGGCTAGCCGATTTTCGACTGGCTTGTCAGGCGGGTGGAGCACGTGATGATCGCGCGATCATACGTCACCTTCCCCTGTTCCTGTCTGACACCACATGTAAGTGGCTCGAGGAGCTTCCCCCTGACCAAATTTGTGACTAGGTCGACCTGGTCTAGATCTTCGAGGGGAACTTTAAGGGCACCTACGTGCGTCCTGGAAACTCCTGGGAACTGCGCAACTGCAAGCAGAAACCAGGGGAGTCTCTTTGTGACTTCGCTCGATGTTTCTCCAAGCTCTGAACTGAACTCCCCCACATCTCTGATCTCGACGTCATTCTAGCATTTGTTGCGGGTATGACCTGCAAGAACCTAGTTCGCGAGTTACGGCGTAACCGCCCCAACACTGTCGACGAGCTCATGGATGTGGTTGCCAACTACGCGGCTGGCGAGGAGGCGGTCAGAGCCTTCTTCGGCGATGAGAAGGACAAGGAAAAGGCACCGGCATCCGACGCCGGGGGCTCGAGCAAAAAAGCGAAGAAGGACAACAACAACAAGAAGAAGAATCAGCAAGGCAAGCGTGAGAGTGCAGACGACGATCTAGTCGCAGCAGCCGAACGCAAAAAACCTCGGGGTCCCCCCGAGTGGGCCATCTTCGACAAGATGCTCGAGGAGCCCTGCCCTTATCACAGGGACGGAGCGAAACATAAGCTCAAGGACTGCCGCACACTTCGAAAGCACTTCGAGCAACTGGGCATTAAGAAGGGTGATGATGAGAAAGACCAGGGCGGCAATGAGGGAGACAATGGGAAAAACAAAAAATTCCCCGAAGTCTACGACTGCTACATGATCTACGGAGGCCCCTCGACCCAGCTCACTCCTCGACAACGCAAGAGGAACGTCGAGAGGTCTTCTCCGTCTGAGTCACGACCCTCCACTACCTCGACTGGTTCGATGCGCCCATCACGTTCGACCGCAATGACCATCTGGATTGTGTCCCCAAACCCGGGGCCTATCCGCTCATCGTCGACCCGATCATCGTCAACACCCGCCTCTCGAAGGTTCTCATGGACGGCAGCAGCAGCCTGAACATCATCTACCTCGAGACCCTCGACCTCGTGGGGGTCAAGAGGTGCCAACTCCAACCCAGCGCCGGGGCTTCCATGGCGTCGTACCAGGGAAGAAGGCTCTTCCCATCGGCCGCATTGACCTTCCCGTCTACTTTGGCACCCCCGCCAACTTCAGGAAAGAGACCCTCACCTTCGAGGTGGTCAGGTTTCACGGAACTTATCACGCCATCATCGGCCGGCCAGGCTACGCACAATTCATGGCAATCCCGAACTACACCTACCTCAAGCTCAAGATGCCAGGACCCAGAGGCATCATCACGATTGGCTCCTCCTATGAGCACGCGTACGACTACGACGTCTAATGCATCGAGTACGGAGAGGCCATCGAGCAAAGCGTGACGATGGCTTCGACCCTCGAGCGCCTCACCGGCGAGGTTCCCGAACCTAAGCGTCACACCGGCAGCTTCGAGTCAGCGCAAGACACCAAGAAAATCCCCCTCGACCCGAGCTGCTCCGACGAGAAGGTGCTGACGATCGGTGCCAACCTCGGGAGCAAATAGGAAGCAGTGCTCATCGACTTTCTCCGCGTGAACACTGATATGTTTGCATGGAGTCCTTCAGATATGCCGGGCATACCGAGAGAAGTCACCGAGCATGCCTTGGAGATCCAAGCCGGGTCCAGACCGGTGAAGCAACGCCTGCGCCGCTTCGACGAGGAGAAGCGCATGATCATCGGCGAGGAAGTACAGCAGCTTTTGGCAGCTAGATTCATCAAGGAGGTTCATCACCCTGAATGGTTAGCTAATCTCGTGTTAGTTAAGAAAAAAATGGAAAATGCAGATCTGTGTTGACTATACTAGTTTAAATAAAGCATGTCCCAAAGTTTCATTTCCTTTACCACGCATTGATCAAATTGTTGACTCTACCGCAGGATGTGAAACCCTTTCGTTCCTTGATGCTTATTTTGGCTACCACCAAATCAAGATGAAAGAGTTCGACCAGCTCACGACTTCCTTCATCATGTCTTTCGGCATGTATTGTTACGTCACCATGCCCTTCGGCCTTCAAAACTCCGAGGCAACGTATCAGCAATGCATGCTTCATGTCTTTGGCGGACACATAGGCAACACGATCAAGACCTATGTCAATGACATCGTGGTCAAATCCAAAAAAGCTGACAACCTCATCCATGACCTCGAAATCGCATTCGGGTGCCTTTGAGCCAAGAATATCAAACTTAACCCCGAGAAATGAGTCTTTGGAGTGCCTCGGGGCATGCTCCTTGGATACATCGTCTCCCAGCGCGGGATCGAGGCCAACCTCGAGAAGGTTGCAGCCATCACAAGAATGGGGCCGATTCAAGATCTCAAGGGCGTACAGAGGGTCACGGGCTGCCTCGCGGCTCTCAGCCGTTTTATCTCACGTTTGGGGGAAAGGCCCTGCCCTTGTATCGCCTCTTGAAAAAAATCTGAACGCTTCGCATGGACCGCGGAGGCCGAGGTGGCCCTTGACAAACTCAAGAGCATGTTGACCTCCGCCCCGATCCTCGTCCCACCTCGACCGGCGATGTCGACTGAACCCCCCGAGCCTCTCCTCCTCTATGTCGCCGTGACCACTCAGGTGGTCAGTGCAGCCATAGTGGTCGAGAGGCAAGAGGAAGGGCACGCCCTGCCCGCCCAGTGGCCGGTTTACTTCGTTAGTGAAGTGCTTTCGAAAACCAAGACCCACTACCCGCAGGTGCAAAAGCTGCTCTACGCCATCGTTCTTACGCGTCGCAAGCTCCAGCATTACTTCCTCAGCCACCCGGTTACTATGGTGTCTTCTTTCCCCTTAGGGGAAATCATCCAAAACCAGGAGGCTGCTGGAAGGATTGCTAAGTGGTCGGTTGAGCTCATGGGCAAGACCATCACCTACGCACCACGGAAGGCCATCAAATCTCAGGTGTTGGTGGATTTCATCGCTGAGTGGACCGACACCCAGTTGCCACCAGTTCAAGTCCAAGCCGAGCTGTAGACAATGTACTTCGATGGGTCGCTCATGAGGACAGGAGCAGGCATAGGCTTGCTCTTCATCTTGCCCCTCAGAGTTCACATGCGCTACGTCATTCGCATCCACTTTGCCGCTTCTAATAATGTTGCGGAGTACGAGGCTCTTGTCAACGGGTTGCGTATTGCCCTCGAACTCGGGGTCCGATGCCTTGACGTTCGAGGTGACTCACAACTCATCATCGACCAAGTGATGAAGGCCCCATGCTACCACAACGCCAAGATGGAAGCCTACTATAATGAAGTGCGCAAACTGGAAGACAAGTTCCACGGCCTCGAGCTCAATCATTTTGCTCGACGCTACAAGGAAGCTGTGGATGAGCTCGCGAAGATCGCATCAACTCGAGGTACTGTCCCTCCAGATGTATTCTCAAGAGACCTCTTCGATCCCTCCGTCGACTTGGGCTCGGGGCTGGCGCCACACCCTCAAAACTCGACCCCGTGGCCTCGGCCAAGGTCCCCTCGACCGAGGCCGAGGTCATGGAGATCGAGGGGACACCTCCTTCGATGAGTCCACCTCCGGATTAGCGAGTCCCTTTCCTTGACTGCCTCACTCGAGGGGAGCTCCCGAAAGACCGGACCGAGGCTTGTCGGATCGCACGACGGGCCAAGTCCTACGTCATCTATGGTGATGGCAGGGAACTCTACAGGCAAAGCTCATTAGGTATCCTTCAGCGCTACGTCACTATCGAAGAAGGCAGGAGGCTCCTTGAGGACATACACTCGGGGCTTGCGGCCACCACGCAGCGCCGAGGACCCTCGTCAGCAATGCCTCCTGACAGGGTTTCTACTGGCCAACCGCCATTTCCGATGCCATCAACATTATCTTCTCGTGCAAGGGGTGCCAATTCTACGCCAAGCAGACGCACCTCCCAGCTCACGCCCTACAGATGATCCTGTCACCTGGCCATTCATGGTCTGGGGGCTCAACATCATGGGGCCTCTCAAGAGGACCACCAAGGGATACATGCACCTACTCGTTGCTGTAGACAAGTTTACCAAGTGGATCGAGGCCCGGCCTATCGGCAACATCCGCTCCGAGCGGGCGGTCGAGTTCTTCACCAACATCATCCATCGCTTTGGGGTTCCGAACATCATCATCACTGACAACGACACACATTTCACTGGCAAGAAGTTCTTGGATTTCTGCAATCGCCATCACATCCGTGTGAACTGGTCCGTGGTTACTCATCCTCGAACTAACGGCCAGGTCGAGCACGCCAATGCCATGATTTTGTAGGGCCTTAAGCCGAGAATCTTCAACCCCCTTAACAAGCACGGAAAGAAATGGGCCGCGGTGCTGCCTTCGGTCCTGTGGAGCTTAAGGACAACACCTAGTCGAGCCATGGGGTTCACACCATTCTTCTTGGTCTATGGGTTCGAGGCCGTCCTCCCCATTGATCTCGAGTATGGTTCCCCTCGACTAAAGGCCTACAACGAGCAAACCAATGAAGAAGCCCTCGCAAACACTGTCGACCAGCTCGAGGAAGCTCAAGACATGACACCGATTCACTCCGCGAGGTATCAGCAGAAGCTTCGACGCTACCACGACAAGCACGTGCGCTCGAGGGACTTCCAAGTTGGAGACCTCGTCCTACGTCGACGTCAGAGCAACAAGGGGCGTCACAAGCTGACTCTACCATGGGAAGGCCCATACACCGTAGCTGAGGTGCTGAAGCCTGGAATATACAAGCTAGCGAACAATATGGGTGAAACCTTCACCAACGCATGGAACATCGAACAGCTACGTCATTTCTATCCCTAGGGCGTCGATGCCCTCGTACATTCTCGTATGTTTCGTACATTTTCGCATGACAAATATAAGGAGTACTTTCGATTATAAGTTCAAACTCATTATTGTACATGCAAGAGGTAGCCTTGACCCTGTCTCGCTAGAGTGAAGCCTCCCTCTGGGGCTAACGGGGGGAACCCCCCTAAGTTCCTAAAAATACGAACGATTTTTTCAAAATTCGAGCGTCTCCTTTTGCTTCACAACTAAGTAGAAAACGCCTCAAACTCCCTAAGGGTCGAGGGATGTCGAGCCTGGGGCTCTCCTACGCCTCAGGGCTATGGTACCCCCACTCGCTCCCCCTCGAGGGATACGAGCATGCGTCGATCACTTAGTCAAAAAGAAAAAGTCAGGTGATCAAAACTCGGGCGTCTCTTCTTTCCTATGCCTCGATAGGCTTCACGACTAAGTAGAAAATGCCTCGAATTCCCTAGGGGTCGAGGGCTGTCGAGCCGGGAGCTCTCCTATGCCTCAGGGCTATGGTACCTCCACTCGCTTCCCCCCTCGAGGGATACGAGCACGCGTCGAACACTTAGTCAAAAAAGCAAAATCTAGGTGAAAGAAAACAGAGAAGGCTCGAAATTAAAATATCCAAATGCATTACGATAGATGCATAGATGTCTTAAAGCCCTCGAGGCCACACTGAATACAAGTTACAAAAACTAACTTATTTACACGGGCACCTTCGCCCAATTTTACAGGCCCGCTCCGCCATCTCCGTCGCCGCCCTCCTCGACAGTGTGCCCTTCATCTTCGGGGAGAGAACCTCAACCTCGAATAGCTTGGCCAGCGCTTTCCCCGGCCTTTTGGCATCCTAGATCAGCCCTCGGCATCGCTCCTCATTCTTGGCATTGGTCTTCAAGATTTCAGGGATGAATCCTTGGGCGACGACGTCCATATCAAAGACGAAGCCGGAGGAAACCACCGCCAGCGCCCGCTTCATGCCGGTGTGAAGCGCCTCCCACACACGATCCCGAAGGATGGTGTCGAGATGGTAGAGCCGGTCGATGAAAGCGGCCCCCGGGACTTCTTCTCTAGCATCCTCGGCAGGCTCGACCTCCTAGGAGGCGCAGAGCCTGCCGAGACGCGCCCCCTCCGCCACGAGGCTCTCCTGTAGCACCTTGGTGGCGGTCTGGGTGGAAAGCAGCTCGGTCTCAAGGCCTGAAAGATGAAACAAGAGTTAAACAAGTCATACGGAAGGGAAAAGGTCGAAGCCCACCAAGGAACTTACTGGCACAACGGGTCCTGAGGGTGCTGCGGTCCTCTAGCACGATGTCGCGTTCCTTCCAAGCCTCGTCTTGCTCCCGCTGGGCTTCCTTGAAAGCCCGGGTCACGTCCGTCTTCTCACAACAGAGGGTCTCAAGGGCGTTACCAGCCAAGGTGATGGCTTGCTCCTTCTCTCGAAGGGTAGCCTTCATCGCCTCGAGCTTTGCCTCCAGGCTATCGGCTTGACCCTCCTCCTCCTTGACCAAGGCAGACAGGGTGTCGCACGCCATGGACTCTTCAGCCAGACCGGCCTCGAGCGAGCGTATACGCTCCACGGAGCCTTGAGCCTCCTCCGCGAGCAGCTTGACATGCTCTTGGGCGCGAGCGCCCTCGCTCTTGGCCTTCTCTGCTTCGCCCTTGGCCGCGTAAGCCTCCTCCTTGGCCCACCGGAGCTCCTCCTTGACTTGGACAGCTTCGCCTTGAGCCGCCTCGGCATCCTCCTTCGCCCGGGCGGCCTCCTCCTTGGCTTTGGCAGCCTTCTCCCTGGCCTACTTCACCTCCTCCTCGACCTCAGCCACCTTGCTCTACGTAGAACGGCCGGCCTTGAGTTGGCAAAGCACTTCCTCCCAGCTGTTATGTGTTTCATGGAGGAAGTACGACTTGGAGTGGGAACGCCTCCGCATGTCCTAGAAACAGAAAATCGAAGGTTAAGACGATATATGTGGAAAAAGACAAAAACCATATGTGATCCAAACAGGGACTTACCGTGAGACTCTGGTTGAGGCCTCCAACAAGCTCGACACCTAGCTTGAGGAAGTGTCGTAGCCACGCCCGAGACCGCTCCACATCCTCCCAGCACTTGACCTCCATCGGGTCATCCATCTCGATCCGGGGAGCGCTGGAGTCACCGAGCTCCCAGAGCGTGATGCGCTCCTTGCCCCAATGCAGGAGGACCATCTTGACCTTGGTTCGCACCAAGGATTCGATCTCCTCCACCATGTCCCGTGGGGTGCCATGGTGCTCCGCCAACTCGGCCAGGGTGGGGAACTCTGACGCGGCGCTGGTGTCTCCCAGCCCGGGGTCAGACGTCGACCTCCTCAACGGGCTAGGAGCCCCCAACACGATGACCGCTCCAGCATGCGGGGGGGGACCCTCTCCTTCCTTCTGATGTCAGAAAGCAGAAGGACTCCTAGCCGCAGTCTCCTCCGACCGCTCCGCCTGCGGACCAGAAATCGCTGGCCCCTCCGACAGCGTGACCGACGGTTGCAGTGGCTGGCTTGACACTGGCTCGGGTGCCTCCTGAGGTGGTGGAGGGGTCGAGGCCATCACTTCCTCCAACGCCATGTCTTGTGGAATCAGCAGGTCCACCATTAACACGTCTGCCGGCGGGCTCAGTGTCGAGGTCTCCTCCTCGAGTTGTGTCCCCGGCAGGTGCGAAACCGTCGCTACTTTCAACGCCGCTTCTTGTAGTAGCTCATCGAGGGTGATCACGGACACCCACTATTTTGAGAGTCCCGAGGTCTTCTCCCCCTGCGACGGCTTGGGCGGCTGCTGCGCCGATAGGTCCGGCAGCGTCGTGTCCCCCGGCGGCATCTGCTGCTCCTGCTGATGCTGGGGTCGGCCCCCGGCCAGCTCCTCCTTCTCCTACCGCTCCTATGGCTCCTTCTCCTCCAATGTGTCTATGGCAGCTCCTCTTCCTACAGGGCCCCCTGCTCCTGCTTCCACTGGGCCTCCAGCTCGCGTAGCCCCGTCGGCCATGGCTTTCTCTCTCCCGTCGAGGAGGGAGGGGCGATGACCTCCTCACCCTCGGGGTTGATGAGGGCTACCTCCATTCCTGGCTCGTGGCCCTCGGGGCTCCCGTCTCAGGCATGGAAGCAGAGACCTCGGGCTGGCCCAGGTCAGGGGCTCCCGACACCGGGGCTCCGTCCCCTGGCGCCGGGCCGAGCTCAGGGACCACGGATGATGACACCAAGGAGGTGCTCCCTCCCTCCTGTGTCTTCCCTGGCTCAGAGTCGTCGCCCGTCACAGTCCTCGAGTCGCTTGACCCTGCAGCGAGAGCAAGACCTGTCAGCCTACCGCGAGCCATAGCCTCGAGGGCTAAGGACAACCACTTCGCCTCCCACGGTGCCAAGGGCCTCGATGCCGCACCTGTGACCGAGGCCCCCATCCTCATGGCCGCATCCACCCTGAGCCACTTAGAGCCAGCGCAAGGGTTGCCTCCTCGATGTGGTGCTTTGGCCTAGATGGAAAGAGGGTTAGCAGAGAACTTAACGAACCGCAGAATGGGGAAGCAACGAGAAGAAATTTAAATCAACAACACTTACCCGAAGGGGATTGAGACCTTTTGGGCCCCCCTCGAGCCACTAGCAGACTTCGAGGCCCCACTCAAAGCTGAGATCTTTCCAGGGCTAGGGCCGCTAGGGGCTGTCGGTGGGGTCGCCGTGCCTCCTTGCTCTGACGAGGTCTCCTGGGCGCGACTCTGCTTCGCCCGCGTCGATGACCGGGACCGGGTCTCTCGGGTTGAAGTGGGTGGGGTCCCGCTGCGAGTACGACGGGGGGGATGAACCTCCCCGAGTCAAGGGGTCGACCGGCCTTTTCCCTCGCAGGCGCTCCGAGCCCGACGATGCCGGCTGAGGGGCACGCTGCTCCGGCGCGTCCTCCTGCACCGGAGGATCATCAGTACGGAAAGGACCGGACAGAAGGGGCTCGAGACGTCCCGCCACTCCTTCGACATCATCATCATCATCATCATCCTCGTCTTCCTTATCCTCTGAGGAAGACTCCTCCTCCGGGAGCCCGTCGCGCCTCTGCTGCGCACGGCGCTTCTCGCTCTTTTCGTGCTCCTGGAGCTTCTTGTCCTTTTCCTTCTTCTCCGCATCCTTGCGCTTCTTTTCCTGCTGGGCATTGAAGCATCTCACCTGATGATCGGGAGCATCCTCCCTCAATGGGGGCCTCGATCTCCGATAGTCGATTCCCCTGCACAAAAGCACTCAGTCGCAAGGACAAAAGTAAGGAAAAAAGGGATGAAACGTAAACGTGAAAGGCATGGGTCGAGGCAGTCACCAGGTCGAGGTACCCCTCCTCTGGCTGCATGGGGAGGCGGTTGACGTCCTCTACCCTGAACGAACCTGCAACCATCCTCTTCACCCGCGCGACGATCTCCGTGGTGGATATCCCCTCGCTGGACATCCGGCACCTCTCGAGCACCTCGGGCGCCGTCGTGGGGAGCATCTCATCCAACCGCAGTGGGCGCTCCATCACGGGTAGCACCCATTGACTGTGGAAGGCCGAGACCACCACACCTGCCGTCAAGCCCGCCTCTCGAAGTGTCCTCATCGCGGTGACGAGCGATCGAAGTCAACGTTGGAGATCCCCCATCACGCCGTGCGGCCAGTTGAATGGCCGCTCGGTGATGAGCCGCCCGGTGTACGGCAGGAGGTAGCCTCCGTCATTGCGGAGGTAGAACCATTTCTCGTCCCACCGGGAGTGGTTGGACATCAACCCGGTGGGGATGTACTTGCGTGGCACCTCCGACTTGCCCGTCTTCAACGAGAAGTTGAGGCAACCCACTCTGACGATTCCCCTCACGCCCGGTCCCACCGGAGAGGCGAACCATTCCCCCTTGTAGAGATGGAGCCACAGCTCCCAATGTGGCGCCATCCCTAAGTAGCCCTCGCAGACGGCTGCGAAGATGGCGGCGTTGGAGATGGCGTTGGGGGAGAAGTGTTGGAGCTCGACGCCATAGAAGTTCGTCAGCCCCCGCATAAACTCGCTCAGGGGTGCTCCGAACCCATGCCGGTGGTACTTGAGGAAACTCACCACGTAGCCCTCCGGTGGGTTTGGCTCCAGGTGGCTCCTCGGCGGTGCGATCCACTCCGGCCGAGTCGGATCAGTGATGGGGCGGAGAAGTCCTTCTCTCACCAGCTCGTTCAACCTCTGCCGTGTTATGGTCGACGGATGCCAAGGTTCGGCAGGCTGGAGGATGGGGGCCATGGCAGCGGCAGCGGCACGAATCTGTTCGGTGGACGCGGTGGCGGCAACAGCGCGAATCTCCTTGGCGGACGGGCGATCGGGAAGGTTCCCAATCGTGATTTCTTGCTGTTAGTTCCTACCCTCGCACGCAGGAAAGTAGGGACTCGGGAGCACTAGCGGTGGTGGAGGCAGGGTGGCAAAGGTAGGGGCGAACGATGCTTGTCCCCCCTGGTTTTATACCCAGGAGGAGCAACGGGCAGAATCCGACGGAAGAAAAAGGTAACTCCCCGCAGTTAATGCGTTTACCTAACCGTTCCCCCTCGATTCTCGGCCGGATACATGTGTCACACCTCAGGCAATTAGCCATTGCCCGGGCCCACCACGATCTCCACCACCACATCGTTTAACCTTCCTCCTCAAAAGACGCGTCTGACGGTAAGAAAAATAAACGTTACTTATCGACGGACTCCTCCAGGAGAAGGTAAAGGGGCTCCGACCCCACAACAAGCCTCGAGGGAGCGAAGGCTGGCCCTCGACTAGGGTTCGACAGCCGCCCTCGAGCACCCGAGTCAGGGATGACCAAGGGGGAGCCAACACGGGGCCCTGCTCGAGAACAAACTCTCAAGACCCCTTTGGACATATCCAAGGCGAAATGCTACGGACTTTTATGGAATCCCCCCAAAGGGAGGCATCGAGTTGCCGAGACCTATCGAATGGAATCGGTATCCATAGGTCCATGCATTTTTCTTTAATGAGACCACCTCTGGGCCACCAGCCGACCTCTATCGAACGAGGAACAGGCTCTCACTTGGATTTTCCTGTTACCAGCTCACTGAGAACTTCGAGGCTCGCCCTATCAAGGGTAGTCCGACGCTTCTCACCTCATGTCCAATCAAAAGGACTCGTGAGATGAACGCCGAGGCTGGCAATGCCCCAGCCGCACAAAGCTCGAGGGCTCGACTGTGCCCGGCACCCCTCGACGAAAGAGGGTCGAAAACCTCCCGGGGGCTCGACGTTCCGACGTACCCCTCGGAAAAAGCGCCACAATTCGGGTCCGTACCCAACTGGACGAGCACCCCTCGACCAAAAACAAATAAAGCCCTCGAAGGAGTCTTTCGACTCCTCCGAGGTCTCGGGGGCTACCCCCGCGGGGGACGCTCGCGCGCCCCCCACAGAAAAATCCGAGCCACACCTCACTCCCGACTACTGACCCCCTGCCCAAGTGCCAGCACTCGCACAGGGGCTCAGGGGCCACTGTCGGGTACCTGGGAAAGGAGTACCCTAAAGCCTCGATTAATCAGACTAATCCCCGAGGTCAGCAACACAAACCCTCCAACGACGTCCCTCACTATCGCTCGAAAGGCCACAGGCTAAGGCATATTGGGCCGACTCCCAAACGGGCATCGACAGCCCGAAGCCACAGCCTGCTCGACGGGCTACCACGCGGACCGAGACTGTACGCTTGAGGGTACGGTTCGGGCGACCCCTCGAGGAAGGAACTTCGCTCGAGCAAACGGGCTGGCCTCGAAGATGGAACTTTGCCCAGCGAATGAGCTAACCCTCGAGGACGGAACTTCACCCGAGCGAACGAGCCTGCCCTCGAGGACGGAACTTCGCCCGTGCGAATAGGCAACCCTCGAGCATAGTATACCCCTTGGCTACCTACTCCCCGTACGGATCCAGGCACATTCAATGCATTTTACTTACTCCCGCCTAACCATATGGCCATAGTTACCGAAACAGTTGCGAGTATGGCAGTCGAATCCTGCTTTTACCGCCCATACCCTGGAATCCGCGGGTCGTACCTCACTGTTACGCCATACCGAGCACTGTGCCCCGTCCGGCACCCCCTCGAGACGCGTAAGTCAGCACGTTCCCCGCATTTTCTGGAATTTGGCCTTATCCGATGGGCCTCGACCCCCTTGACTCGACCCCCTCGACTCGACCTGAGGCTTCGACCGTCGCCCCTCGACTTTGTCACAATGACCCTCGAGCAGGACTTCAACAACTCCAGTCAACACTTCAACAACTCCCGACGCAACGGCTGCAGGACCTCCCATACCGACGTACGCCTCTACAGCGGCACCGACATGATCGGCATCAACGTCATACGTCACCAACCACATGAGCCCCAAAAACATGTACTCCTGTGCCCCTCCTTCGCCTATAAAAGGAGGAGCCAGGACTTTAGCTAGGGAGGATCCGGAAGCATCACACGCTAAGCCTTGGATCACAGAACAACACCGTGAGACAGTGTAGAGAGCTAAGCGCCCGAAACGCTCGAGCTCAAGCCCACACTTCTCACACCCGCTTGTATTCACCCCTGTACTAACGCTTCGGTGCAAGATAACATAAACTATCCCCCCTCCCCTCGCTGGACGTAGGGCCTTCTTTGCCCGAACCAGGATAAATCGCTGTGTCCTTCTTGCATCACCCACCGGATTAAGGGAGCACACAATTACGAATTTACTCGTTGGTGTTGACCCCCGGGTCGAAACACCGACATAATTCAATGAAAAACATACACAAGAGGCTGACACATAGGATTTCATATTTCTATACAAAAACAATAGAGTTAGATGATAGAGATGAAGCAAACAGCTAGAATACAAAATCAGTGTCAACTTGGTAAGTTTGCCAATCTGTGGTGCCTTTTTTTTATTTTCCTACTCTACCCAATCCTAGATAGGATATATTGAAGCGCTTAGCTGCTTTAGATTATCTTTTTATTACCTGCTGGTTTAGAAATAAAAAAAATCAATGCCTATTTGGAATTTAAATGGATTTATGTACTCCAACAGTTCAAGTGAATGTTGAGCTGAGACCATGCTTTTTCTGCATCCTGCTTCACCGTGAAAGATACAAAAGCAAAGCCATTTAATACCTCGTCAAGAGTAGAAGTAATCAGCAGCTGTAATATCTTGCAAGTTTTACTAATCCACTTAAGGAACAAAGGATTCATTGGAACAGTAACATACCCCTCACCAGACATATATATATGTGGAATCAACATATCGAAACAAACCCTGCTGAGCTAAGCATATCGACGATCTCATTCTCCGTAAGTTGCAATTTACGTAAACACAATTGGCTTATCTGCTTTGGAGAAAGAAAAAGGAATTGGAACAGTGACCACTTAACCAAGCAACTTTGGCAGAGGTACTTGACAGTCGCTCTCCATTTTCTGATCTATGAAACCTAAATAGAAAGAGAATAAGTTTCAGCCACTTGCAACCGAATGAGCAAAAGATAGTGGCGATTCTACCAATAGCCGAACAAGTATCTCATGTGAAAAAAGACCAAGGAAACACAAACCAATAAGCAATTAGATTTAGAACTTTTGTTAATTTTATACCAATGAACCAGCTAGCACCTAGTGAGAAGCCGAGGCTACGTGCTGGCCTCGTCCACCTCTACCGTGTGTGGAGGACTGGAGGCACGCCACCACGCTCACACACCGCTGCCGCAGATCCTCCCAGCGATCATGGTCGTTCATACCGTTGCACAGTTAGGAAAGCTGGAAGGTTAAAACAAGGGACTCGCCCATTGGGAAGATGGAACGGAGAGGCTCACCGCGACACCGCATCCTTTGTCCTGTTCTCGTAGGGCTGGCCGCATCGACGCGCTGGCTCCTTCGTCCTGCCCTCATCGGGCCCCTTGCACGCCACGCCGTCGACTCCGATAGGTCTTCATCAGACTGCCCGCCGCGCGGCGTCGTTGCCTCCGCTTGCACGCCACGCCGTCAACTCCGATAGGTCTTCATCAGACTGCCCGCCGCGCGGCGTCGTTGCCTCCGTCCTGCCCTGTGCCCTCGTCGAGCTGCCAGCGCGCGGAGCCACGCATATGCAATTCTTCGTCCCGCCCTCGTTGTGCTGGCGCGGATGACGGGTCAGGGATGAGCAGGTGAGATCGCCTCTCCCTAGGTCGTGGCGTCTCGACAGGTCGCCTCCCGTCCCTTTGCCGAGTTGAAACCGCCGATTGCTACGATCCTGAATTTCTTTTCTGGCGATCGTGGCCATTCAAAACCGTGGATCCCGTGATTGCCGGTTTCCCAAATTATGCCATAGCTTAGGTGGTTTCTTTCCTTCTAAAACGTAGACTGATTGCAGTTGCGTTTTTACCGGAGGAAGATCGGTGTGCGGAGACCGCGCTCGCCGGGTGAATGGTTAGCACGGGCGTGCGAGGAAGTGCCGGCCAGACGCCGTCCGCCAGGCAGAGTCTAGCTTTGTGTTTTTTAGCTGTAGAGAAGAGATAGAGAATAGAGCACTTTTCTTGTTATTTGTCGTGTCGTTAAATTGATGGAACCAGATTTTCATGCTTTTTAAATAATTTAATTTCAGATGTTTCAAATGTGTAGTATTTCACCTGCACCTGATCTACAACAGCGAAGTATTTTACTCTGCTCTTAAACCCTGCATTTTGCAATAGGAAAACATAGTATAAGAACATAGCAAAATATGGAACCATCTGCGTATAAGAACATTTGCAATATGAAATTGAAATCTGAGTTAAGTCCTTGCGATAGGTAGATAACAATATGAAAAACGTCACTGAAAGGTAAAACCCCCCAAGTCCCAAAATGACGAAGTATCATCAACAACAATGTGCATGGTTCATCGCTACACTTTTCATCTAGGCAAAGCTAACTATTCTCGAGCCTAGAGGAGCGGATGTGTGCCCATCAATGGGGCCTCACTTTGCTGTATTTCCGTTTGCATTGTGAATGGAAATGGGTTGCCCGTCTGAAAAAAAAAATCAATGGGGCCTCACCGCTTACCTTAGCAAACTTAACAGAATGGAACTTCGTCCCCATTGTCCAGCCATATACATTATGCAGCTTCTTATAAGCTTCATTGAAATTCGCTCGGTTCTCACAGAATACATGTGTATCTGCAGTTGCAGGACTACAAATTATCCTTTATTTACCAGCAGCAAATAAAAAGAAAAACATGGACATGAGTAACAGCGGTGCTATTTGTAATGGATTTCCCCTGCCTTGCAGTCTTGCACTATTGTGGTCCAATCAGCAAATTTGATTCTTCTGGAAATCTGCAATTTGCAATATGCAGCGTTAGGCATGTCTAGGACCTATACAAGGGATTATTGATCTTCCCTACCTTCGTACACTATTTGTAGATACAAAGCACCATGCCTTTTTTTCTCGAATAACGCAGGAGAGCTACGTGTCATCTCATTAAGAAGAAGAAAGAATCAAAGGACTAGCAAGAAAACTAGTGTCATATAGGAGTGGCAACATTCCTACGTAATTGTTCGTACCTATAGCAAAAATATCATTTATTCCATAAATGACAACTAGTGTCCCTGGCAACATTCCTAATTTAATAATTATGCAGTATTTTTATTATTTGTAGACTATTTTGTTCAAATGCATGATTGTTTTTATGGTCAAAGTATTTCTATTCTTATCTTGTCATGTCAAGCCTTCTTTTGCTCTTACCTCATAGCGATGTCTATCTTTTCAACTTGTATGCCTTTGTTTTTGGTTGGAGTGTTTCAATGGACTTAACGCCACTATGTGTATTTATGCCTTGCATATAATAAACACTCGGTTAGCTAGATTTGTCTAAGGTTGATAAAGTGAGACTATTCTAACACAGAACAATATTTTACATCCTAACATTCGACCCTGTTACGACATAAATATCCTTAGTAGATTATAGAATGAAAAGATAGTGCTTGGAAGACTTAAATTTTTCATGAGATATTGAAGTATCAGTGCTCTTTATTAGTTCTTGTTGGAACATGGAATACCAATGTTTTATTAATGATAGCAATGTTCCTAGCTCAAGGGAACTATTGTTTCACATTATTTAGCACAAAATATTTAATACTCACTAGGCAAATTGACACAAAGAGAAAATTGTTTTTTATTTTAGAAAAATATTGTTTTAGCTTCTTGGTTTGTGAAATTGGTATATATGTTCTTGTGAAAATGGTTGCTAGCTTCAATAAAAATATCCAACCTTAGTAAAATATAAAACCTCCATTTATTTATTTACAACGTACTATATATTTACTAGCCACCGGTAGTGTCCAATGGAGAGAATGGATATGAAATTTCTTTTATTATTTAAAACAAGAGGCCTTTTACGGTCGCTGGGGGTACCTGCTGGTTCCTCTTGGTTCCTAAATAAATAATTAACGCTAATTAATTTTATTAGTGGAAGGTTAGTATGGTAATTGTATTTCCCACCTCCCACCTGCCCTTTGCCCTTTGCCCCCGACGCCTGACCCGTCCGGCCGCCCGCCTTCTCCAGAACACGCGGCTACAAGCCCGTCGCCGCCGCCGCCTCGCCTCGCCCTCGCCCGCCATCGCGCGCGGCCGCCGCCTCGCCCTGACCCGCGAAGGACTCGCCCTCGCCCTCGCCCGCCATCGCGCGCCGCCGCCGCCTCGCCCTCGCCCG
>CM041640.1:41132787-41146644 GCA_023333625.1 Bothriochloa decipiens | reverse complement strand
TCGCCCTCGCCCGCCATCGCGCGCCGCCGCCGCCTCGCCCTCGCCCGCAAAGGACGCGACGCTGCGCAGACGCCCTAGCAGCGCCTCGCCCTCGCCCGCCATCACGCGCCGCCGCCGGTGGTGGCCTCGCCCGCGAAGGACTCGACGCTGCGCAGACGCCCTAGCCGCCTCGCCCTCGCCTGCCATCGCGCGCCGCCGCCGCCTCGCCCTCGCCCACGAAGGATGCGACGCTGCGCAGACGCCCTCGCCGCCTCACCCTCGCCCGCCATCGTGCGCCGCCGCCGGTGGTGGCCTGCCCTCTCCTGCGTTCGGTGCTGTGAACCTGTCACTCGTCCCTCCTCCCCGATGTCCACGGCTGACGCGCGCCGACGAGGCCGCCTCGCCCATGCCCTCGACCTCGCCATCGCGTGACGCCGCCGCCGCCGCCGCGCCCTCGCTCGTCGCTGGCACTCAGCCCGTCGCTCCTCCCTTCTCCCCGGAGGACTAGCCTGGTGCCGCCGCGTTCAGGTCAGTGTCGACCCGTCCTCGTGAAGAACTCTCTGAAATGGATCCAATTGAGCTCCAATCCGTGGCCAAGGTTCCCCTCCTCTTCACTTGTTTGCATTTGATTTATCTCATATATTCAACTTAGGAATGCAGCAATATGATTGTGCAGTTCCCTAATCAATTTTGTTTCACTCAGTTGTGGATATGCATTCTGATATGAGCACCTTGATGACTTGAAATCCTGTATTGGCACCTAGTAGTAGACTAGTGCATTGTTTTACTGAATTTGATCTGTTCCGGGTACTCCATTTGCTAATACGAATAGCTCTTAAACTCACGCTCATGTGCTACTAGTATTCCGTAGTCTCATCATTTATAATTTTGTACTGATTGAATATATTTGGGCTTCCTAAGCAAGTGCTGGTAACACATTAGCTACAGTTATGGCATGTGCTACTAGTTCCCTGATATAGTGTTGTTGATGGATACAGGAGGAAATGTCGGATCTTGAGTCTTTGCTGGAATACAATGACATTGTCAGGAAGACTTTTGCTAGTGAAGAAGAAGGATTTGAGTTTTATAACAACTACGGTTATGGCAAAGGATTTAGTGTGAGGAGAAGCTATAGTGAGTGGGACAACAGACATAGTGAGACGAGGGCGATTACCCATCGGAAGTTCGTTTGCAGTCGTCAAGGTTTCCGTGAAGAGAAGCACCTAAATAGAGCGAATAAGAAGCGGAAGCCAAGGAGGATTACACGTGTTGGATGCCCCGCTAAATTTGTGATTGCAAGGGATCAGAACTTGCAGTGGTATGTGAAGGATAAAAGTTAAAAGTTGCCGATACTCCTTCTACTGTCGTAGAAGAATTCCATACCGATTATATGGCTAAACGAGTTGAACGGATCAAGCTTCTAGGGAAAATAGAAAAGCCCTTATAAGTCTTTTTAGAACTATGTGATGTCTATTTGGTGAGCTGTAATTGATCTTTAATTTATTCTTTAATTTGCCCAAACTTAATCTCATGTGGTTAGGCATAGTACTAGATTACATTACCATTGGATTCAAAGTTTACACAAATGCCCGCAATGTTTATGTAGCTAGTTATTATTCACATGGAGGTACTCATTTAACCATATACCACAAGCTAACTGCTCAGTTTGCATATTAGCAACAGCTAGATCATTGAAAAAAAATTCATCCCAAGTAGCCATAGGAAACATCAATACTGATGTGCAACTGTCTTGTCTACTATACTTATGTGAAACTTTTACTCTTTCTTGTAAAAGCAATTGCTAGCAAAGAGTGGCTAAGGCGTGAAAAATCTTTATGCTTGTAAGTGGCTCGTTCGTCTACGCTGTTGCTGCTAATTTTCCATGCCAATGAGGCGCGTAGCGGTTCTTTATCTGTTAATTCTGCTACTTGATTCTATTAAGTTAAGTAATCCTATTTGACTTTGCTAATCCTATTTCTTTACTTATCTCTGAAAGAAGTTGACTTGGATTTCTGTAAGGAAGGAGCATTTATTTCTGCAAAATAGAACTTGCAACCACTGATTATGCCACTGTTAATTAGTAATCTGGACTAAGGGGAAGCAAAAAAGATGGTGAAATATAGGTTATTTTTCTCATTTGATATAAAGAGATTCCAAAGCGTAGCTTGGTTGTTCCTGTCCTTCTTCCTTTAAAAGGAAGATCCACTATTTATTCCGAGAAGTTAAAACTCTTATATGAAGTATAAACCTTGGATTATCTAAAGAAAAGTAGCCGCCATACTAGTGCTGTAAGACCCAGGTACGCACCTTACTCCTTTTTGCTGTAAGACCTATGTGTAGGATTTGAGACATTTTTCTTTATAGCTTATGTATGATAAATTATAGTAAAAAAAGTAAAGTCCAATAATTCTTAAAGAAGAAGGGCTTAGGCAAAGAAGATTTTACATCGATATCGGCCTGTGGACTTAGAAGTGGGAATCCTTATTTCTTTACGAGTAAAACTTACAGACTTTGAGAAAGAAAGTCTCAGTCAGTATATATCTTATCTTATATGTAAGTGTCCTTGGTTGGCCCTTACCTGGAGCAAAGTAGCTTCTTACCTTAGTCATTCGGTCGCGAGCAAGACCTCGTGGGAGTCGTGAGCAAGACTTGTATCGTGGGATAAGATTTCATGACTCAGGAGAATAGTAAGGAAAATAAAGTATAGAGAAAAGAAGCGACCTACTAAGTTTCTAAAAAAAAAGTGATTCCGAGCTGAAGATTCTATGCTTTTCTTTTGGGAGACAGTAATGAGCCTTACCAAGGCCAGAGGTAGACACCGCCTTCTTCACTTCATAATTTTCAAAAAAAAGGAATTTGTCAAAAAAAATTTCTTATTGAATAATGCCAAATCAAATCAAAAAAATATCCAAAAATCCAAAAGTCAAAAGGAAATGAATTAGTTAATTCAATAAAAAAGAAAAGGGGACTCGCACTTGATTTCGTTGCCTAAGCGAATCTCATTCAATCGTTTACTTATGAAATGAGTCTCTTGGAAAGTTCAATCAATTTTTTTTCATATAATTTCACCTAGAGCTACACCAATGTGCTGATACAGGATCAAATAGAGAATACTTTTAGACTGCGGAATCTTTTCTTTCTTCTTGGCTTACGGTAAGATTCTTCTTTCGCACACGCCGAGAGTTTTGGTTGTGCAGCTGCAACGTGTTCACTTTTCAGCAAATGTGCCTCCTTCGCCCTTATGCTATCAAATATGGATTTTGCAAGGAGTGTGGCTAAAGCTCCGCAATTCAGTAGTCTATACTATTCTGCAAAGAGCTAGGAATCACTTGAAGTTAGAACTTTTTAGAAATAAAGCCATCTATTATCGATCCGGGTTTCCTTACCAGCTCTTTCTTTATAGTACCGTACTGGTACATGTCTTTTCGATTAGGTGCACAAAGGCTTCTTTGAAATAAAGACTAGTAAGACGAAAAATCAAAGAAATCATTATGGACCTAGCTTACCTGTGCAGTGTGTAAGTGTGAGTAATTCGGTTTAGATCTTTTGATTT
The DNA here is from genome assembly GCA_023333625.1 of Bothriochloa decipiens. NCBI lineage: Eukaryota > Viridiplantae > Streptophyta > Magnoliopsida > Poales > Poaceae > Bothriochloa > Bothriochloa decipiens. Next base: position 41,143,112 of record CM041640.1, on the reverse strand, counting down.
CAAGTTGATTGGCTCTATTTTCCGCTATTTATCCATTCCAAATAAGGAATAAGAAAGGGCCCTACCCAGAACTTCTATGGCGTAACCAAAGAGAATATATATAATAGCGCAGATGTTGCTCAAGATCAAAAAGTTAAGTCTACTGCTTGAACAGCTATATCATGTGTGTGATTTGGTCCATTCTTGACCCACACCCGTTAGCCCTAAGAGAAGGTTCAACATAGAAGGTACCGGAACAGCCAATATATGATATGAAGTTTTCAATTGAATGAAAGAATTGAATTGAGCAGACACCTCCACTCTTTCTATCTCGAGAAAATGCAAGAAGGAAGAACATCCTATACAATAAATTCAACACTTTACAAAAGCTATTGAAATAAAAGAAAGGCATGCCACCTCTGACTCTGAATAGGGAAAGTATGTAAAAAGCAATTCAAGGAAAAGGAACCCCAAGAAGGGCTGGTTTGAGCATGATCCATTTAGAGGACATGCTCGCCCTCTTCCTTCCCGTCCTTAGTTTAGGACAGTGGAAAGCAGTTTTCCTTTTATTTTAGGAATTTTGGGAACATTTTAACAAAGGAGATCTTTCACAGGTCAAATGAGACCTAAGATTTAATCTAAAAGAAATTATTAGATTGAATCTATTTACATTAAAAAAATTGCATTAAAAAACCAATCAAAAAAGGACAAGCGAAGTAAGTGATCGAAAAACTTTCTTTTTGTTCGTCCTATCTATAAGAGGAGAGCATATGAAAAATGTAACCCATTCTTTCGTTTGTCAGCTCACTGGCCATTCGCTGGGAGTTTCGGGCTTAATACTGATATTTTAGCAACAAATCTAATAAATCTAACTGTAGTGGTTGGTGTATTGATTTTTTTGAAAAGGGAGTGTGTGCGAATTGTCTATTTCAAAAATAGATTGGATCTATCCGGCTGCACTTTAGAATATTTTTAGTATTCTTTTTGATAAATAAGAAAAGGTGCACGATCTCATACCTGAATCGGAAGTGTTTTAGGTCGTTGCCAACTTGCGCCAGCGCTCCCCGCCGCTAGACTTCGTCCGCGTCCCCGCGAGCCGCGGGCCCACCATTTAATATGCACCTGGTGCCCACCCGGTACCTGTCAAATTGGTTCCTCCTGGTTACTATGCCTTTTTAGCCGTTGGATCGAGCGTCGTGAGCCGTCCAATTTTCGACAACCATTGTAAAATTTCTCTTAAAACAAATATTGTACTAGCCACTGATGGTGTCCAATGAAGAGAATCAACAAGAATAAAAAATTAAAAGGGGTCCCTTCAATAATAAAAAGGGAGAGAAAGAAAAAAAAAAGAAGTTTCAAAGAGTCTTCATGATCAAACTCAAGTCATTGCAATTCAAGAGTCTTTTTAAAAGTGATGCGAGCAGGTTCAGCACCTACCATCCCTTCACAGGTTTCTATACTACAGGTACCAATTATGTTTCTCCTGTATCTCATTGTTGCAAAGTCTTCCATGTGCTTAAACTTGATCGCAGGAACCATTATCCATTGTTAGTATCTTTCTTTCTCACATACAACTAATTTTTTATTTCTTTTATTGTTACTGAACTCTGTGAAAGGTAGCAGTATAGCACAAGTTCATCATCAGCTGTCTATTGCTGTACATGTAAATTATGCAATTTACTGTTTGTGTGAAATTCATTAGAAGTGGTTTTTTTTTTCACCTAAGGTACAATGCCATTAACTTTTGGGAAAAAAAATAAAGGAAAAGAAAAACTAGACATGAACCATCTGATACCTGAAATATACATATGGAACCACAAAGGTTGTTGTAGTCTTTCATGTGATACTTATATTTTGGTTATCTCTCCATTAATCATTAATCATCTATACATGTAAGAGCCGCAGGTCGTCATCTTGATTATCCATCTAGAAGGTCTGATGGGTACAATCGCTAATTTTAATTATGATATGCGTGACAAATAAGAAGAAGATGAAGAGATTAGTTTGTCCATTGCTCCATTTTCATGTATATTTCTTTGTTTGATGAACTTTTCTAAACATAGTAGTGTGGGTTCCATGTTTGCACTATCTGGTACAGTACATCCTCTATGGCAAGTCGCATTAATCTTGTCAGTAGTTGGTCTTTGTTAGTTCAGTAGTAATCAGTAGCCGAGCCTAAGTATTGCTCCTTTACTTTTTTTGCTTTTTAGTAAGAGTAGGTAAGTTGGGCTGCCTTGGCTTCCAAGTTGATCAAGGGACCTTGGCAGCCAAGTAAGGTTAGGGAGGTTAGGTGGTAGAACTCAGGGACTGGGAACGTAGACTGCGTAGATCGTAGCGGTGGTGAACGGGAGGACGAGGCTTGAAACCTCGCTTGCGGACGGGAGGCGCCGTGATTGGCACAGAGCTGCGATCGAGATTGCGAACGACAACAATTGGACGGAAAGCAGTAAGGACGCCGGGCGCCCAATGGAGATAAATATATCTCAATCCCAGGCTAAACCGATTTCATTATCGGAGTTCGACTCTTATACTCCTGACGCTAAACGCTAACAAACTTTGACTACAATCTGGAACCGGCTTCTTGCTCCGGTAGACGCGCCCACTGTATAAGAACATGCCAAACACCGCGGCGAAGCTGGCCGCGCAGAGCACGTTCTGGCTCGAGGAGAACACGCCCATGACGAAGCGGTGGCAGAGCTGGTAGTGTAGGCGGAGTGGATGCGCCCCGAAATGGCTTGAGGATGCCCACATGGAACACGTCATGTATCCGTGCCCCCGCCGGAAGCTGCAGCCTGTACGCCACCTCGCCAACGCGTTCTAGAACCTGATGAACACCGTGCTGCACCCTTTTCTTCGCAAATTCGTCTTGGTGTTTTTCGAGGACATATTGATTTATAGTCCCTCATGGTCGCAGCACCTTCAGCTCCTCAACGCCGTATTGACGACCCTTCGGCAACACCAGCTTCATGTCAAGCGCAGTAAGTGCGGGCAGGGCGAGATGCTTGGACGAGTTGCGGCGCTCGTATGCCCTGGCGAGCCGCATGGCGCGGTGCAAGTCCTGCGGATCCTGGAGCTCAACGTCGACCCTGATGTGCTCTGGCAAGCCCCCAGTAAAGAGCTGCGCCTGCTGGAGCGGTGCAAGTGTGCCTGTGTGGGCGAGGCGAGCCTGAAAGGCTTCCATGTAGGCGTCCACCGACCCTCCAAACGGGAGTCTAGCGAGGTCGGCCAGATGGTTGGTCGACAAGGCGGGTCCGAAGCGCTGATGGCAAAGCAGGCGGAAATTCTCCCACGACGGCCGCCCACAATCGCGTTCAAGCACATAATACCATTGTTGAGCCGACCCAGTCATGTGGAAGGAGGCCAGCCAAACCTTGTCGGCCTCGCGAGTAAGCTGGCCGCGGAAGAATGACTCGCAGCGATTGAGCCATCCCAGGGGATCTTCCTTGCCGTCGAACATGGGGAACGAGAGTTTGTGGAACTTCGGCACGCCGTGGCTCTCGCCTGCTCCTTCCTGCTGGTGTCTGCCCTCTGGGCGATGCGGCGTGGTATGCACCACCGTTGATGGAGTGGACACCGCGCCGTGCATGATGGATGACATCGATGGCACCGGTGATGGCGAGTGGGGGAACGGGATCTGATTGAACGGCAACATCGGTGGTTGGCTCACCGCTGCTGCAGATGGCACCGCTGGAGCTGTTGTGGGCAGGTGAGCTGATGGCACCGGAGCAGACGACGGCGCTGTTGTGGCAGAGATCGTCGGCGTCAGCATGGTCTCCGAGATGACTGGGCCCGCTGCAGGGATCCCACCGTAGCCGGGCATGCCGTATTGGAGGAGTAACGGCGACGAGTACGGCAGCGCCGGCTGAGATGGCTGGCCATACGGCAGTGCCCAGGGGTTAGGACGGCTCTCGACAGCGTTCAGCCGCAGGCAAACCTCCCCCATCTGTCGCTGCATACCGTGGAACGAGAGGGCCAGGGACGCCAGAGATTCATCGACGGTAGGCGAAGGGGGCGGCTGGGACGTCTAGACGGCCCCGGACACGGTTCATGCTGCGGTGGAAGCGATGGCCGGCGTGGCGGAAGCCGAGGTGGCGGCGACCGGTGCAGTTGCATCGCCCGAGGTCGCCATGGAGGCCTCTGATACCAGATTGGTAGAACTCAGGGACTGGGAACGTAGACTGCGTAGATCGTAGCGGTGGTGAACGAGGACGAGGCTTGAAACCCCGCTTGCGGACGGGAGACGCCGTGATTGGCACAGAGCTGCGATCGAGATTGCGAACGACAACAATTGGACGGAAAGCAGTAAGGACGTCGGGCGCCCAAGGGAGATAAATATATCTCAATCCCAGGCTAAACCGATTTCATTATCAGAGTTTGACTCTTATACTCCTGACGCTAAACAACTTGACCCCTTGACTCTAACAAATGCTGACTACAATCTGGAACCGACACTAACTAACTCAATCCTGAATACAATCTGAAAATATGCCTAACCAACTAGACCCTGACGATAACTGAAGATATGCGCTGCCTGTTGTCGTAGACAACCTGAAGACCTGAAAGATATACACACGCCCGATGTCGTGCGTCGCTCAGCCACTCAGCCACTTCTGTTCCTCCTTCTCTCATACTTCTTCCCCACCATAACATTAGGGGATCAAAGCATCTGCTTTTAGGCAGTTGGAATATGCTATCGTCCTAGGGGTGGCTCCAGCCTATAAGAGCTTGGAGTTGGGACAGGTGTTTGTAATCAAGAACTATCCTTTGAAATTCAATAACAAGCCATAGTGGGCAAACTGCCCTCTGGCAGTTCTACCGAGTTCTTGAGTGCTTGATGCTAACAAATCTATCCTGCCATATGAAATATACAAATATATTCTTTTGGGCATTTGCTTCACACTAATAGTTCTAACTTCTAAAATTGTACCTTGTTTATCATTTATAAGACCAAATATCACTATATCAGTTAGATCTAAGGAGTCATGCTTATTTCTTAAAAACAAATCCATATCCAGCACAGAATAATTTCAGTATGAATCCTGATGTGCATTTTGGTTTCCTTATCGCTTGGAGTTATTTCTCTCGTAGGCAGGGGCATTGGCAGTGGAAACATTGGAGCTGAAATTTTGAACAACACATGAGATGCCTGTCTTCAGGCCCAACCTGTTGTGGTGGTTGACAGGTAATGCAGATTTATTTGCTGCTATTCTTGTTATAAATTCCATTTGCATGCAACTTCTGATTGATAAATTTAAGAAAACTATGCCATCAGTGATTTATTAAACAGTGTTGTTTCAAGTGGGACGCAGAACTCCTAATGTGTTCATTTGAGTTACCAAACTTATTAAACTGTATATCTAATTTCATTAGAAGGCTAAATAGTGATGTGGGACTCCAATGCAGCTTGTATTGAGGATTTTATTAAGCACCCTAGAGGGGACACCTTAGTCCCTGTGAAAATTGTTGAGATTTCAGTCACAATTGCAAACAAATGGGTATATTGTACAATTGGCTTATAGCAATCTAGCCAACAATCCACCAATCTCCTTCCCCCAGCTTCCACAGATTGTGGTTTCTAAATAAACCAAAATGGGCACCGAAGTTGAAGGTATTTACTCAGTCTTGCCACTAACATGGTTCAGAAGGCGCTAGGCACTAAGACACTGATTAGCGCCTAGGACGCCTAAATGTAGATTGAACGTGATTAAACCTTTAAATACTAGTTACATATCTATTGATTTAACTGCATAAATGTGTGAGAATAAATAGAAAAGGAAGTGCAATGTCATAAAAGCCCACTCAGACCACTAAGGGTGGAAGCCCACTAGCCCATCTAATCTGAACACCATAAACACCAATGATGACCTACCGCCACCGATTCCCAGCAGCCAATCCTCATTCTCATGCAGCTGTGCCACATTTCAGCACATGTATCGACATTCTTTTGTCCCATTCCTATCATCAACGTCCTTAGTATTTTGAATGTTTCTTGTTACTTGTTAGTCCATACATAATAAATTGCTTCATTGAGCAGATGTAGTTTTGTACTTTAGTTGAACATCATGCTTTTTTTCCTCGAACATGCACGAGAGCTGTGTATGTTTATTATTAAGATGAAAAAAGCGGGGGATAAAGAGCCCCTACACAGAACAGACACACAAACTCTCTCCCTCCCTCCCTCCCCTCCCACACACACATAGGATCTAGTCATGGTCCATCAAAGGCACCGACTACAGTGATTCCATATCAACCACTAGTTGAACATCATGCTTTCCCTTCTACATTATTTTCTAAGTACCATATTTCCATGGAGTAACCAGCATTTATTTTCCCTCCCTTTTGTTTTTTTGTGCATGTTTCTCTTTGCAGCATGAAGTAAGTTTCCTTTGCTGCGCTCAATTTGTGGATAGTGTTCTGTGATTTGTGAATGATCCACTTTATTATTTTCTTTTAATAACTATTAACTGCACATGAACACATTGAACTCTGTTTCGGTTCCTTTTTTTCTGTCTGTCATGGTACCTTCAAACTGTTTATCCAGCTGGCACAAAACTAGGAGTGCTGATTCAGAAGAACAAAACTAGGAATACTCTAGCTAGCTTACACTTTCTGAGAAGCCATGCCTTTGATGTTTACTGTTGAATAGCTGAATTGATAGATATTATCCTTTCCGCTGTTGAGTACAGAAAGCCAAGTGAATTGATGATTCTGTTTACTTTGCAGATTCCCAGACACCCCAAAGTTGCCCAGCACGAGATGTAACAAATCACCATGATGAAGTTTTCACTCTGTTTTTTTTTCTTTTGGATGCTGTTGCCTTCTATGTGGAATATGGTATTATAGCACTCAACTGTGGAGTGTTATCAAATTTATCTGATGTCTGATGTTACTGTTGCTAAAATCCTTGAGTGTTTGACTCTTTATGTTGGATAATACTTATCCGTTCATCTTGCCGCAAGGTGATTTATGATTTTGCTCGGCACAGATTGGCCATTTGATTTGGACCTTGATGCACATGCCTATATGTTTTAGAGTGCAAGGGGATCAACAAATTTGACATACCACATTCATAGCATTGCACTTGTTTGGAATTTATGATAGTTTTCACACTTCTCATTAAGTATCCGAGTTCCAACTGAGCAGCAAACGTGGGCACAAAAGAAAATGGGTACTGTCTGTCAAAGCATAATTGATTGGTTATGGAACTGTGCTTGTTATATTTCAAAGCATAGTTGTTTTATTATAATTCAAAGCATAGTTGTTTTTAGTTACCTACTGCTGTAGCTATAATGACACTTTTACTTCTAAATAATGATACTGTGTTGTTGCAAGCTTGTGGTTTTTGGATCACTGCTCATCCGGTGGTCAAACAGAAGTTTCTTGTTTCAGGCGCATTGTTCTCTTTTTTCTTTCTGTTCTATTGTGGTACAAAACTGCCACAAACCAGAAGTTGTTTCCTGATGCTCGAAGCCCTTGTTTCCAATAGGTAGGCATGAGAATCAAGCTCAATCTATGTGTAGGAATATATGGGAAAGATTCTTGTCAAGCAACTTGGCAACTCTGAAATCTGAAACTTGATGGCTAGTATGTTTGAGCAGTTAGCTGTTTTGCTGATGCAGTGAGGTTCACATCCATTTGCTCATGCTTTAATTTGGCACAATATGTTGGACGCTTGCGTGGTTTAATTTCTACCATATGTCCATATGGACACTAAAACATATATGAATATCAGATCTTTGGGGTATTTTATTATCCGGATCCATCAGAGCCAGTGTAGCAACAAAACTATATACACTCCAGAATGTAAAAACTGGTGTGGGACTCATGACTAACCAGAGATTTTTAGGGTGTGAAGTGTGATCGATCAACAGTGATTGTTGCAACCACACTCACGAATCACTGTTTTAGCAGCAAAGCCGATCACACAAGCATCCATGTGGACGCTCCTGAAACATATCTCTGCTCTCGCTATTTAGTTATCGATCGGTTTCATAGCAGCATGATGCTCCACCATGCAAGTAGCTGGATTGTGCCTAGGTAGAAGTAGTACCAATATTTCCATAAATAAATTTGCAAATGTCAGCTAGATGATTTGTAGAGATGACGATTAATGTAGTCTTTACTTGTGGGTAAGGGCTAATTAATGACACTGATGAATTGCACACAAGTTGCCCTTGGTAGCCAAGCTCACTGAATCGATCGAGGAGATCAACACTAAGGATCCTATTACAAATTAGCATTTTTTTATGGAATATTACAAATTAGCATTGGCTGCTATTAGCGGAAATCCATGCTGCTCTGATATTACCAAAAGAGTCCTCGACCTCAGAACCCAAAAGGAGGAGCGGCAAGAGGCCGGCTAAGCGATGGCTAAGTTAATTCCTGACTTTTTCTTTGGAAAAGGGCCCTAATGCAGTTCCTACCCCCAGTAATACTTACGGATGGCAGCGGATCGGGTTCGGGACGGGTATCCGCGGGTTTCAGGTCCTACGGGTTCGGGTTTGATGATGATTTTTCACCCATTGTTTTCGGGTTCGGTTTCGGGTTTGATTTTCCACCCATAGATATCCAATGGATATCCGAAATAAATCATTTGGAATTAAAACTCATGTTTTATAATATGTTAATAATAACTTATTTAATCAAATTATTAAATTTATTCAAAGTTGACTCATGAAAATATTTATTATTTGTTGCCCCTTGTTTATACGTGTGAATATGTGTATACATATTCACGGATTTCGTGTATCCATTCAGGTTTCGGGTACCCGTTCGGGTTTTGGGTATCCGCGAGTTTGGTTTTGGTGATGGATTTCCACCCGAATCGGTTTCCAGTTCGGGTTTTGACTTCGGGTTTCGGTTTTGGATGCACGGAGACTCCACCCGATCCGAACCCGACCGGTTGCCATCCTTAACTAATACTGGCCCGGATGGGGATTCAGTGACTTTCCTTAAGAAAGTCCGACGTAACTTCGTTCAATCCTGTGCGTCCAATACACATCCAAGGGATCTTATCGATTCAAAGAAAAGAACATCACGTGAGGATCACGTGAGGCAAGCGGGACGGAGCCCGTCGTCGGAGACAAAGTCACGCACGGGCGTCGCCACGCGCCACGGTGTCCGAGCCCGCCCGCGTGCGGAGAAGAAGGCTGCCAAGAAGGCCGATGTCTCTCGGAGTTCGGCTCGCGGGTTCTTCAATGCCATCGTCAATGGCAGGCCTGCGCCGCCAACGCCGCCGCCGTCGTCGCGTGGGTCAGCGTCCGCGTGCTCCATGGCGTCCTCCTACTAGCGCTCAAGTCGACAAGGCGCGTCCGCGCGGCGTCGGCGTGCAGCAAGGGCGAGCTCGCGCGGCAGCGGCACGTCTGCCACGATGGCGTATCGATGCGGAGGGAGGACCAAGGAGGCAAGCTTGACGATGCTGATGACGCTCGACCGGGGCACATCCCTACGGCGGCGGCACCGTCTCGACGACGATGCCCAACTCGCCTCCTGCGCTACAGAGTCCAATTCCCGGCCGGCTGGCTGCGCGATCGCGCCTTCTCCTCCATGGCCGTGCAGTGCAGAAGACGACCATGCTGGCCCCAAGGACGGTAACGAGTGACTGACGGATGGGTCCCAAAGCTGAGAGGAAGGAGATCCTTTGGATCTGATTTGGAGAGTAGAGATGAAGCGAAAGTTGCATTGTGATTTACAGAGGAAAGTCACTCAATCTCAATCCGGGCCGGAGGGCCGGGGCGCAGGCACTGGCCTGGAGTCAGCGGCACTGGCACTAGCCGGCGTAGGTGGGCCGGGGCGCAGGCACGGGCCTGGTGTGAGCGGCCTGGCGTGGGGGCTGGCGTAAGCGGTGGGACCCACTGGGCCGTGAGAGAGGGAGGGAGATCAGAGTGAGACGTCCTGGTGGGCTGGGCTTGGCCCACGAGGAAAGAGAGAGAGAGGGATGGACAATCTGGGCCGGACAATGGGTTTCGGCAAGTGGGGGAAATGGAGAGATGTTTGAGAAATTGATTCCTTTTGAAATAATTCAAGATTTGGTGCTGTCGTCGGTCGATTATTTGTGCAGAGCTTTTGTGTATTTTCTGTGCTGGCTTTCTGAAGTGGCCTGTGTTGTCACCGGCCCATGTGAACTGGGAGAGCGAGCGAGACCCCCTAGCCTGGCCTTCCACGATTTTTTTTTAGTTTTAATTTTTTTTAAAAAAAAAATTTACAAAAACAATCGGCCGTTTCAAAAAATGACAGAACTAGTCGCCTACAGTGGGCGTTTTTTAAAAAACGCCCACTGTCTGGGCGTTTTTTGTGACGTGGCAAACGGCCGGCCGGCGCCGGTGCCGGCGTTTGCGGGCGGCCCC